>JAPDEL010000125.1:0-70330 GCA_027569095.1 Aspergillus conjunctus
AATAATAATTAAAATAATAATTAAAATAATAATTAAAATAATAATTAAAATAATAATTAAAATAATAATTAAAATAATAATTAAAATAATAATTAAAATAATAATTAAAATAATAATTAAAATAATACAAAATAAAAGTGATATAATAATAATAATAAAAAATAATAATATAGCTAGGTTATCTATTTCTAGCTAAATGAATAAAATAACTGTAATTCTTGCTTTATTAATAGTAATTTTTTAAAAATAAAATAGGATTTTCTTAAAAAAAAAGCTATTAAAATAATACTAGTATTAAATAAATTCTATATCTGTTTTCTAGAATTAAAAATTAAGGTATTTAATGATTAAATAAATTTAAATATAAAGCATGATAAAGCTAACTAAAATATAAAAATAATAATTTATTTTTTATATATTAATAATTTACCTTTTATTTAAAATCTGTTTAATAGGCTTTTAATTTTTTAAGGTTATTAACTAGAGTATTATAATGGGTAGTTTGGCAGCTTTTAATATAATCTTTTACAAATTAATGATTTTATATAAAGATTCTAAATAAAGAATAATTTATTATTAAAGAACTCTTTAATATTATAACTTATTATTTTATATAATATATCTATAAAGAAACTAAAAAAAGAACTAGAGAAAGAATTTAGTAAAAATTAATTTATTTATAATTTTATAGCAAGGTTTTAATAATTAATCTGCTTTATTTTTTTATTTAGTTAATAAATATTCTGCCCTGATTAATTATTTTTTTATAAATTTTAATTTTTTTCAAAATAGCTAGATAATCTCTTTATCTCTGGAAAACTTGGGTACTAAAAAGTTATATAATTTAAAGTTTAATATTTTAATTTAAGATATTAGTAAATTAAAATAAAATATATAATAATTAAAAATCTATTATTAATTATAATAAAATATAGTAAAATTACAAGTAGAGATTAAATAAAATAAGAATAATTTACTGCTAAATTACTTTTAAAAAAATATTGTATTTTTAATTTTTTTTTATCATAATAACAAGAATAATAAAAGATTTATAAAATATATTTCTAGAAATATCTAAAAAATATAAAAATAATATTTAGAAACTTTTAGCTATTATTAGCTATATAAATCTTATTAATTAATAAACATAATAGTAATATATAAAAAAAGATTCATGAATAATTAATAACTAGTATAAAAATTTTAGTTTTATTGTAAAAAATAAATAATAACTTTAATATAAAATTTAGCTATATTATAGCTACATATCATAAATTAAATAAAATAAGCCTGACAGTGAACTAATTAAAATTCTAGAAAATTTAATACCTACTTTAATAATCTAAAAATAATACAGCTTTAGCCTATTTTTTTTAAAATTATTATCTAAACTTAAGTAATATATTTAAAAATATATAATTATTTTTTTAAAGAATTAAAATAACATGATTTTAATAATAACTTATTATTAAAGCTTACTTAAATTAAGCATGAAATAAAAATATAAATTAAAATATTAAAGTTTTAATAATAAAAAAAAGAATACCTTGCAGTGCTATAAATATAATAGTAAATATTATCTAGCTAGCTAATATTTTAAGGCTAGGATTTAGAAAGCTTAAGTATTATTTAAAAAAATAAAAAAAATAATTCGAGGTTAAAAAATAGTTTATAATTTAAAATTTTTATTTTTAAATAAAAATTAATTATTAATTCTAGATTTTTATTATAATATAAAATATTATTATAAATTAAGCAGATCTAGATACTTATGTAAAAGTAATTAACTGCCTTAATAATAGGTGCAGTTAGGAAAGCTTATTTATTATAACTTGTATTTTTAAGTAAAATTAAAGTTAATTTAATTTTAATTTTAAATTTTAATTTTAGTATAGGTGTTTAAATCTGCCTTAACTTTAATAGTGTTTTATAGAAAAACTAATATTTAAAATTAGTAATTGGCTTTTACTTATAAATAGGGGTTTAAAGTTATAGAATATTTTCTAATTTTTATTTATTTTCTAGATTATTTCTAGTTATATTTTTTAATTATATTTAAATTTTTTACATTTTTATTTTAAAGTATTAATTAGCAAGATAATATTTATTATTATATTTATAATATTAAAGTATATTTCCTTTATTATTAGTTTTATTTTATCAGGGTTTTAACTTATTCTTTTTATTTTAAAGTAAGGTTAACTATTTTTTTTATTTTTATTCTTTAGTTTTTTTTACTGAGATATTTAAATATAAATAGCTAGAAAAAATTATCATGCTCTTATTTAGTGCCTGATTTAAATAAATTTAAAAAATAACTTTAGGAAATAAAATAGGGCTTTTTTATTCTTAGATTATTAGGGAAAATTCTATTTAAGGTATTAAAATAAATATTAAATTCCCTTAAATCTTAACTATTTTTTATTAGGCTTTTTTTATTTAGTTTATAATATCTGGCTATAAAATAGCTAAGTTTTAAATTAAAATTATAGTGTATTTTTTAAAATAAATCCATGATTTTTAAATAATTTATTAATTATTTATTAGTTTTTTTATATATATTAGTACTATCTTTACTAACTGGCAGGGTTTATATAACTAATAATAGTTAGAATTTTCTAAATATTATTTTTATATTTTTTAGTAGCTTTTAAAAATAAATATTAAAATATTTTTAATTTTAATTTTATATTTTTAATTAAAGGGCAAGGTGTTCCCATTTTAATATATATTAAATAATAAATTATTTTTATTTTATTTAACTTTAGCTTGTAATTTTACTATAGTCTATTATAATTAATAATAAATTTTTAATTATTATATTTTTTTTTATAATTTACTAATATTTTAAGCTAAAATATTCATGTTAAAATTACATGCTTTTTTAGTATTTAAGTTTTTTACATGTCAAGAGATAGATAAAGTATTTAATATAAAAAATATTTTTTTAGATAGTTTAAAAAAATTAGAATTTATAAAAAAGTATAAAATAGTGTAAAGACTATATTAACTAGATAAAAAAAATAAAAAAGATAGTAACTAAAACCTTATTATTTAAAAAATATATAGACTAATTCTTGCTAAATCCTCTATAATAAAATACTATTATCCTATAGATATAGAAAAAGAGTAATAATCTAGTAGTGATCTTAAGACTCTTCTGGAAGGTTATATCCATTATATTACCAGTATCTGTTATATCACCAGCCTTACCAGGCTACCTGTTACATTTATAAATAACCTTATTTTTTAGTTCATGCCAATAAATTTAGTATATTATTTTTTTTAATATTTATTTTAGTATTATAAATAATAGAAATTTTTTTAATAATTTTATTATAGTTACTAGTATTATTTATACTAGGTTTACTTTTAATTTCTTATTAAATTATTTAATTTATATTTTTTTACTCTTTTGTATACTATAAAATATTGGTTTTTTATTTTTTATTATGGATTATCTTTTTATAAGATTTATTTATTTTTTTTATTAATATTCAAATCATAATTTCTAAGCCAGGGAATCTTTAATATAATATAATAACTTTTTTAAAAAGTAATATTAAAGTTAATAATAATATTTTATTTTTTTACAATTATTAAGAGGTTTTTTATTTTAACTTTTAATTGATAAATTTCTAACTGTTTATTATTTAGTCTAAAGATAGATTTAGATTTAATTTTTAATATTCTTTTTTATTTTTATTTTTTTTAATGTTGAAGGTCCATGAAATTTTCTGTTATTCTTAAATTAAAGAATATTATAGCTTTTATTTTATTAATTTATATAATTAATTAAAAATACTTTTTAATTACTATAAAAATTTATTTACTTTATATTTTTATTTTTTAAATATATAAAAAATAATCATGATTTTTTTTAGTTTAATAATATATAATATAATTATTCTTGTAATAATTAGCCTAATGCATGTTTTTATATTATAAATACTATTAATATCTAATATAAATATCTTATTAGTTATACAGGCATCTCTAGATTATTTTATTAGGTTTTTTTAACTAGTATTACACTATACTTTTTAAGTTTTAATATTATAACAGGCTATTCATAATATATTATTATAATAAAAATTCTATATATAATAAATATATTTATAGTTTTTTAATTTATATTTTTTATAAGCCTTTAGTAACTATATAATGTTTTTTAGTTTTTTAAATTATTAATAATAATTTTTATATTATTCTAGATAAGTTCCCTAGTTTTTATTATTATACTTCTAGTACTTTAATAAATTCTAGTATACGTATTTATTAAAAAGTTATTTAAATATTCTAGTTAACTGTTTTATTAAATTATATTATTATTTAATAAGTTCATTTTTTTTAACTTTAATAATTTTCTAGTTACATAAAATACTTGTTTTATTATTATTTGAATTATATTAATTGATCATATAAAAAGTATTTATTTTTAAAATTTATAATCTAGTGTATTTTTATATTAAAGTAAAAATATACTATTATTTTATTATAGCCTTAATATATATAAATTATTAAAATCTTAAATTATAGCTAGTATTAATTCTATTTATTTAAAGTTTTTAATTTATTAGCCTATATTTCTCATGGTATTAAAATCCCTGTAAATATTAATAAAATATTTTTAACTATTTTATTATTATTTCCTGAGTTTGTCTTGTTTATATATTTTTTTTAGAAATAATTTTATTAATTTTAAACTGGTCCTTGTAAGTATAAATATAGGTGTTTATTTAAATAATGAATAAAGTATTAAAGCTTTACTCTAGTACTGTTAAAAGATTTAAATAAATAGATTTTTAGTTTTAATAAAAAAGTTTTTTTTTTTTTTAGTTATATAACATTATTTCCAGTTATAATGTTATTATTATAGGTTTATTATTACCTAATATATTACTAAAGAGTGTTGCATTAATTACATATTTTTTTAATACTATTATTATTTTAATTAGAATTTATTATAATTATAATTTTATTTTAAATTAATTTAACTTGATTTATATTAACTGGCATTTAATTTATTATAATAAATTAATACAGTTAATTTTTTTAAACTCTAGAATTTTTATAAGCTCTATAACTAGCTTAAATTAAGTTACTTCTGTTCCCTGTGACTAAGGCTTTTTTAATTATTATAATTCTAGTATAAATCCTGGTGTATTTTTTAATATATTCCTAAATATATATAACTCTTAATAAAAACAAAATTAACTATTAATAAATAAATTTACTGTCATTAAAAATATAGTTTAAATAAATTAATTTACTAGTAAAGATATATTTAAATAATAACGTATAGTATTAAATATATAAAAACTAAAAAATAACTAAATATAATAAATAATAAATATTTTATATATTTCTCCTGTTTCTTATAGTATAAACTTATAATATTAATTAGTAATAAGTTAATATAAAAAACTATTTTTAGCAGCTATCATTTAAAGATTATTTTTTTTAATAATTATATAATATAAGATTCTGCCTTGTCTATCTAATTAAATGTGAGGCTTCCATTATGATGCCTAGTGTTAACACTAACCCTTGTGCTTGGGTTTCTATAATAGTTGTATTATTAAAAATATACTAGTATATTAAAAAAATCTTACTAAAAATTTTAAATAAATTTATTAATTAACCATTAAAATTAAAAACTAACTTCTTAATGAATATTATTAATAGAATTGAAAAAAAGGATAAAAGAATAATTAATTTATTATAAAATACTTTAACTGTGAAAATTTTATTATTAAAAATTAAATTATTAACATATTTTGTCACGGTGGACACGTGACCGCATTTCCATATTTAATGTATTAAAGGACCCATATAATTTAACAGCTAATTACTAGCATAGGTTAATTTTACCATTATAATGCAGGGCAGAGAGCCTATTATAATTATATGCCTCACTTACTATTGTAAAGTAAAGCTTAATAAATCCTTAATAAAAAAGCATGCAGGTAACTCATGAGTAAGTTCCTAGTAAGTTATAAATAATAAAAAGTATAGATAAATATATATATAAAAATAAATACACTTAAAAATTTAAGTAATTTATTCTAATTTTTTTATTAAACTACAGAAAAATATATATTTTATTATTATTTAAAAGTTTTTATATATAAAAAAAATTATATTACTAGAGTGATTAATAATTTATAGATAATTTAATTATATAATATCTATAATTAAATATTTTTTTTTAAATTTTTTAAATATAAAATGTATAAAGAATTACTAAATAAAAAAGATTTAAAAATAAAAGTTTTTATAATTTAAATACTTTCACAGTAGACTTAAATAATTACTTTGATATAAAAAAAATATTACTAAACTAATATAATAAAGATTTATCATATAGTTAAATATTTATAAAATAATATTAAATAAACATGGCAAATAAAGTATACTATTATTTTGAATAATATTAAATATAAAAATTTTATAAAGTTTTCAAAATATTATAGAAAATAAATAGCTTGTCTATTTTTTATCAGTAAAGAAAAAGTCTAATTTTATATTAAATTATCTGAATATTCTTTTTATTTAAAAAAGTAGAATTTTCAGGATTTATTATAAATATTAAAAAAGTATTTTAATAAATAAATAATAAATTAATCATATTGTTTTATGGCCAGAATCTAAAAGCTTTTTTAAGCTAGTATTTTTATCAATAATATTATTTTAAGACATGCGTGAAAAAAAGAAAGCTAGAGGGAATATAATTAAAATTAAAAAAATTAATGTTTAAATACTTTATTATTATTTTTTAGTTAATTTTATTATTTTAATATTTTAATGTAAAAAAATCTAGCAAGCTTAAAATAGATGTCTTCAAAAAATATAAATAAAATCCTATTTTAATTTAATAATAAAAAAATATTATTTAATTTTGTTTAACTTTATTATAAAATATTAAATTTATTAATATTATTAGCTCTTAATTTTATAGTGTCAATATATAATTAATAATATTTTTTTAATAATATATTATACTAACCGGCCAATTTAGGTATTATTTATATTATATATATATATATTTTATAAATATAATTATTAGTTTTATAAAACTTTTACTATATTGTTTATTATAATTAATCTAATACTTTGAATAATTTTTTAATTAAGTAGTTATTTAAAAGCTTATAATGTCATGAGTAATTATTATTTTTTTAAAATTAAAAAAAATACTAAGAATTCATAATTATAATACTTAAACTTATACCGTCTTATTATATTCATAATTTATTAAATATTTTTATATTTTTAAATTTCTTATTCTATAATAAGGTATTACCTGTTTTTTTTATTTTAATATATACTATAAATTCATTTTACAAGTTATAAAAAATTAGCTATATTATATAATTTTAATAATAATATTTAAAAAATATATTATAATTTCACATTAGACTTTAAATAAGTATTTTATTTATTTTTTATAACTTATATTTATATTAAAAGGCCATGGGGATATTAACTTAGATAGACTTGTTAAGTTTTTATATTTTTAAATTAATTTAAATTAAATCATATTATACTCCAGTTATTTTATTTTTTAAAGTATAATTAATTAATATTAAATTAAATTTATTTTTAAAAGATTTTATTACCTGTGTAATAACTATAATATTATTTTAATTATTATTTATTATTTTTAGTAACTTATTTAAACAATAATATTATAAAAAAATATTTAAATATAGAGTAGAGAGGTGCTCTATAAACTGAAAAGAGCTTATAATCTAGTAAGCTAGCTAAGATTGTATAAATAAATAAATATATATATTTTTATTACTATCTCTATCTTTAGCATAAAGTTAAGAATAACTGTGAGTTATATTATCATAATAAGGGGCCATACTATAATAGGCAGCAGCCTAATATAATTAAAAATAATATTTTTAAAAAAGAGAAATAAGTTATAAGAGGTAGTTGTAAAGGAGCAACTAATCAGGGCAGAACACCCATTAACTAGGTAAGGAAATAAAGCAGATTAATTATCAAAACCGTACTATAGAATCATAAGTAAACTAATTCTTGCTAAATCCTCCCTCTGGTTTCTTCTTGATTTCTTTATACATATATTATAAAGAATAATAAATTATAATATTCAAGAGTTCTTTAGTAATGAATTATTTTTTATTTAGAACTTTTATATAAGATTATTAATCTTTAAAAATTAGATTAAAAGCTACTAAATTATTTATTATAATTTATCTTTTTTTTTAAAAGATTGTTCTTAATCACATAGAAAAAAATTATTTAATTACTAAAATAATAATAACTTAGCACAGAACACAATTAGTTTCTTATTATTAATATAAAATTTGTTTTAAATAGCTTTATTATATATTTACTATAAAATTAAAAGTAAATAAACAAAAATTAAATATTGTAAAAAAATTATGTTTTTATTAATCTTGACCTTTTATTACAATTTTTAATAATATATGTATATAATACTTTATTATAATTTTAGAACATGATTACTAAAAATATTTAATTATTACTATAATATAAAAAATTTTTATTAATATTTATAAAATTTTATTTTTATAATAAATCTTTCACGGCTCTATATTACTTTATTATTATTTTTTTTACTAGTTAATTTACTTTATTATTTTTTTTATTAATTAATATTCTTTTTTATCATTTAATATCTTTTTATACTCTTTTTTATATTATTAAAATGCTACCATGCCTTACTAGTAATATAATTCTTTATTTAAACCTTTTTTAGTGTTTTACATGTTTTTATTAGGTAATAAATAGTTTTAATCTAGTATTAAATCTTGCAGTAGAAATTAATTATCTTTTTAATATAATGAAATTAAAATAATATTATAGCTATAATAAAGACTATAAATTATGTTTTTAAGTATATTTTATTATTTCTAAAAAATATTTATTTAATATAAAATAAATTCTAGCTAGCATGATTAGCAATGGAGGGGACTTAAATTTAGTAATTAAATAAAACTTGAATTTTTAGAATCTTACTAATAATAATTGAAAAATCAGGTTTTTACTTGGGATCTTAAGCTTCTTAAAAAAATTTGAATAATAATTTATATATATATAAATAAACATAAGCTAAAGTGTAATAATAAAAATATATATATATATATATATATATATTTTTATTATTACTATATAGTTAATAGTTTTTTCTTACTAATTCTAGATTATTAAATATCAGGGATTTACTATAAGTTATTATAAAAAGTTAGGCCTAAATTTATAACCAGGTATTAATATTATAATTGTTATCTAAAATAATTACTATTTAATTTAATATTTATATCTATTATCAGGAAACAAGGGTTTTGTGTTTGAATTAATTATAAAAATTATTTATTTTAAAAATGTAAAATTAAAGATTATTTATTTATATAGTAATAATTAGAGACTATATTTGAAATATATTCTAAAAATTAAAAATACCTTCTCTCTAGTTTTATTAAAGTTATAAAAGCCTAATTTAATTATTTTTTATTTATAAATAAATATTATATAAATAGAAAATTTTTATTATTTTAGTATTTCCATAAATAGCTTTATAAATAGCTAAAATATGATTTTTTTCTATATTTTTAATTTTTTATAATAGTTAATTAGTTTTTAGGCATCTTCTAGTTCTTTTTTATATAATTACTAGTTATACTTAAAAAACTAGTTTTTTTATTAAATCAGGTAGTATATTCTCCTTTAAAAAATGTATTTATTTTTAATTTTTTTAAATTCTTATTTTTTATTTTTTTCTAGTTCAAACATTAATAGTAGTTTTTTTATTACCTTAGTAATTATATAGCTTTAATAAAAAATATAAAAAAAATTATATATTTAACTATATTACTTAAATAAGCATAATTAATATACCTAAAATCTAATAATATTTAACATTTAAAAATTTTAATAAGAAGTAAATTTCCATGTAAATATTTTTAGCTAAAAATTTTAGATTAATAATAAAATAAGATTTTTTTATTTAAAGATAATAGATTAATATTATTTATTATATAATATATTTTATTTTTAGACTTTTTTTAAAAATTATAATTAAATTAAGTTTAATTTTTATAGCATGTTTTTACTCTAGGATTATTTTGTATAAAAATTAAATAAATATTTATGATATTTCTATAAATATATTTAGCTATTTAAAATAATTTTAGCTAGTTTATTTAGTTTTTATTTATATAATATGTTAAATATTATTTAAGTATTTGGTTTAATTATTCATTCTATTTAGCCATTACTTTAAAAATAAAATATTATTAAAAACTATTATTTAATCTGGCTATTAAAGCATAATTAGAATAAAAATTTATTTATAAATAAACTTTTCCACTCTATAATAAATTTATTAGGTAGTGTATATTTAAGCTTAATATTATTATAAAAAAAGTTTAGATAATTTAACTATAGTTATTATTTTTAAAATAGTAAGAAATAAATATATTTTTATTAATTTATTAATAATAACTAGTATGCTGTGAACCATAATTTCTTTAAATAAAATAAAAAATAATTTAATAATACAATTTATAAATAATTCTTTAAAAGACCTTTAAAAAATAAATAAAAAAAAATTAACTCTTTATAAAAATTATACTTTTATACTATAATGCTTTAATAAATAAAATATTTTTTAATATAATTATCTATGTTTAATTATATTTCAGGGTAGAAAAATTTGTTTTTAGTAAACTTTT
Organism: Aspergillus conjunctus; assembly: GCA_027569095.1. Lineage (NCBI taxonomy): Eukaryota > Fungi > Ascomycota > Eurotiomycetes > Eurotiales > Aspergillaceae > Aspergillus > Aspergillus conjunctus. The sequence goes on from JAPDEL010000125.1 coordinate 10,731, forward strand.
AGTATGATTTTAACTAAAATGTTTTATTAAAAATTATTATAATACATATTTAAAGGTATATTTTTTAAAATTTTAAAATAAAAATATAAAGTTTTTTTTATAATAAAATAATTTATTTATATTTATTTAATATTTAGCTTTTTTTTTGTTAAAATATTTTTATATATCTAGGTTTTTAGCTTATATTTATTTTATTAAACTTTTTAAATTTTTGCTAATTTTTATAGTATAAATCTTTTTAGTAAAGCAGGCCTGATATACTACTAAACAAGAAATAAATATATTATAATTTACTATTTTTTTAAATGGTCTGCTTAACTAATTTTATATTTAATTTTACATAAAAACTTAATATTATATAGATACTAAGTCTAGGATATTTTTATTTAATGTTATTAAACTTAAACTAGATTTTATTAATAAAATCTATAAAAACTATTTAATTTCTTATTAATGCTAATAAATCATTATTATATAATGTATTTATAACTTAACCCAACATTTAAAATAATTTATTAGCAGGGTTAAATATTTTATTTTAATATTTTATAATAAAATTAATAAACATTAAAAACATGCACTATTATACTTGTTAACCTGCTAGTCTAGATAAATTTGTAAATTTTTATAAATTTAAATAATTTAATAAGACTGTAACAGTATAATAACTTTTTTTAATATATTATGACTAGTATTTAAAGAAGTATATAATAGTAAAAAGCTTTTAATTAAATATTAATAATTATAATTTAGTTTTTAAAAGTTTTCTTGATTAAAAAGTAACTAGATAATATTTTTTTATTATTAAATTAAAATAAAATATTACTTATATTTTCCTAAAAGGCATTAGTTTTAATTTAACTTTATTTTTTTAGATTAAAATATTCAAGTAGTAAAACTAACTAAAAAATAATAATAAAGTATCAAAATATTAAACTTTTATTTAAGTTAAATATTATATTTTTATTTAAGTCAAATATTATATTTTCTAGTTTTTTTTCCATGCATGTCTTTAAGTAGTAAAGTTAATAAAAATACTAGTTTTAAAATTTTTTTTATAAATTATTAATAGAAATTATAAAATCTAATAAAAACCTAAATATTTTAAAAATTTTTAGATTCTGGCTATAAAATAATAGTGTCAATTTTGTATTTATTACAATATTTTTAATATTTATAATAGATTTTAAAAATATTATTTTTTTTAGTAAAAAAAATATTTAAATAGCTTAATATAAGATTAAGCTCTTTTTATTTATTTAAAAACTTATTATATATAGGAAGCATAAGATTTATATATATTTGAAAAAAATTATAAATATTATTAAAATAGGCCACACAGAAATAATTTAATATATTATATAAAAATTTATATATTTTTTATTTTAAAAAAATACCTAAAATATTCACTAGGCTAAAAAAATATAATTATATATTTATAGTAACTATATTAAGTTTAAAACATTATTTTTTATTTTTATTTTTTTAATATATATTTAATAATAAATATTTAGCTCCAGATAACGAGTCTTGAATCCCTAAAATAAGGGATAAAAAATATTAAATGTTAATAAAAACTTTTTTAACTCTCTAATAGTTAACGCATACTTAGAGGCTTTTATTTTTTAAAATAAAAAAATAAATATTCTAGCAGGGCTTTTAAAGAATTAAATTCTTTTTAATTTAATATATTTATAACTATATTCCCAAAGAACTTACAATTTTGTTAAAATAAAGAATAAATAGATTTAAAATGGGCTGTTATTTCTTCTTAAAAATATATAATATAATTAACAAATTTCCTGGGTAGTATTATTTTAATATTTTTTTTATAAATTAATATAACTTAAATATATTAATATTAGATATCTTAAATCACTACTTTTAAGTGTAAAGTAAAAATAAATATATAGATTTTAAAAAATTTATTATTAAAAATAAAATAGAACTTTCTTTTTATTCTAGTTTTTTAAAATAGTAATATAATATTATTTTACTAATTTTTTAATACTATAAAAATTACAAAATATAATGAATATTTTTTATATTTTATAAATAAGTATATTCTAAATTAATTAATAGCTTTAATAATAAATATAATTAAAGGGGCTTATTATAGAGTATATTTTTATATAAAATTCAAATTAATAATATTTAATTAAAAATATTTATCTATAAAATATAAAAAGTATTTATAATGTTTTAAGATTTTTATAGTATTAAAAAGTTTATAAAATAATATTATATTACTATATTTTAAGAAAATAGACTAAAAAAACCTTATTTTTTTATTAATAATAATATTTTAGAATTTGTATATATACCTTTTAATTTATAAGCAGGAATAATAGTTTAAACTTTTCAATATTAATATATTTAAAGTCTATTAATTTATTAAAAAATATAAAAATATTAGCCATGTATTTATAGTAGTAAAGATGCCTGAAAAAATCTAGTTATTTAATAAAAATAAAAAACTAAAGAAACCAGCAAATCACAAGAAAATACTTATAAACTAAAAAAGTATAGTAATATATTTTTTATTTAATATATAAAAATTATATTATCTAAAAAATTAACTAATCATGCTATTAATTTATAAAAAGAAAATAGTTTTTTTTTAAATTTTTGTTTTTTTATTTTAAAAAAAATTCCCAGTTTTACAGGAGTATATGAATAAAAATACTAAATTAATAAAAATACTGAATTAAAAAAAATTAAATTTTTTAAAAGCCCTATAGAAGGACTAATTGTTTTTATTTTAAAAAAAATTATTAATTTATAATTATATATTAATTGTCAGGGATTTAATAAAGTTTTAATTAAGAATTAACACTTTTTATTGTTTATTTTAAAGATTTTAGACTAACTTTTTAAAATAAATTATTTTAATAAAATTAATATCTAAGATACCTATTATTAAATTTAAATGAAAAAAATAAATAAAAAATAATATTGTATATTTAATATAGTTACTATAAGTATATAGTTATGCTATTTAGCCTAACTAATATTTTTATTATTTTTTAAAATTATATATATACAATATTATATAATATACTAGATTAATTTTATATTATTTATTTTAATAATATTTTTATTTTTTTAAATATTTTTAAAACTTACATGTTATATATTTAACAAGTGTTAAATTAAATAAATAAAAAAATATAGCTTTCTATTAAATTATTTAAATATTTTTTTGATAAAAAAAAAGTAAAATTTTTAGGGTTTATTATAAATACTAAAGATATTTTAATAAATAAATAATAAACTAATAATATTATTTCATGGCTAGAACCTAAAAGTTTTTAGGATATTTAAGTTTTTATTGAATTCTGTAATTTTTATTAAAAATTTATTAAAAATAGCATTTTCTTTAACTTTATTATTAAAAAATATAAAAAAAAGAAACCAGGCAAAGTATAATTAAATTTAAGAAAAAAGTTAGTGTTTTAATATTTTATTATTATTTTTTAAATAATTTTTTTACTTTAATATTTTAATTTTAAAAAATCTATCTAAATTAAAACAGATGCTTCTAATAAAAGCATGGAAAGTATTATAGCCTAATTTAATAATAAAAAAATATTCTTTTATTATTTTTTTGTTAAAAAAGTTTTCTGGAGCTAAATTTTACTAGTTAATATTTAACTAAATGTTTTTTACTATTATATATTTTTTTAAATATTAACAATAATATTTTAAAAAAAGTCTTTACACTGTTAAAGTGTTATTAGACTATTTTAATTTAAAAAAATTTATAAAATTATCTAAGCTAATGAATTAATAAGCTAGATAGTGCATGTTTTTAATTTTTTCTAATTTTATTATAAAATATTAAAAATCCCAGGCTAAATCATGAATAAACTCTAAAATAATAACTTATTAATATTATTTAAAAATTAAATAGTTAAATACTGTATCTTAATTATGATCTATAAAATCTAGTTTAAGTTTAATAATAACAAATAAAAATATTCTAAACTTGGTATTTATATAGTATTAAGTTCTAGTATAGAACCAGGTATAGAATTAGCTAACTAGACTATTAAAAATTTAAGAAATTATAATATATTTATTTTTTATTTAGTAATATATTAGGCCTGCTTTATTAAAAAATATATACTATAGAAATTAATAAAAATCTAGATATATAAAAATATAAGAAAAATTTAGGGAAAAATTTAAAATACTAAATAATTATACATAATATATTTTATTTTAAAAAGAAGCTTTATATCTCTATATCTAGCTTTTTAAAAATACTTTTTAAAAATTTATTATAATAACCCCTTGGCAGGACATTTTAGCTAAAACAGAATTAAGAAATTATTAAAATAAAAGTTTTTCTAGCCTAGAATCTAATTTAATATTATTAAATATATAAAAAAATATAAATTTTATAATAAATTAATATTATTAGCATAGTCTAATAAACTCTTTAAAAAATTATTAATAGATTTAATAACTAAGTTACCCCCTGTTTTATTTAATAGGAATATAATTAATAGTATATGAGTTATTATTAATAGACTAATAAAAATATACTTATTTTTTATTATTTTAAAAATAATAACTGTATTTAAACTGGCAGAATGTTTTTATAATAATATTAAATTAAAATACAGGCTATTTAATAGTATTATAACTAAGTAAGAAAGTTTATTTATAAATAAATTTTAGTTATAATTATATTTTATTAATTAAATTAAATAATAACTATTAACAGTATTTTACCCACAAACTAATGAATAAATGGAGAGATTAAACTAAATACTTAAATAATATTTAAAATATTTTATTAAGAAAAATAAAAGTCACTAGCTAAAGTTACTTTAAATAGTTAAATACACATATAATAATATAATAAATATATTTATAGAAAACTCTATATTTAAATATTTATCTGATTTTTAAATTTAAATTAAAAATAATTCTTTAAAAGGGGAGGTCCTAGCAGTAAAAAATTAAAAGAAAAAGTTAAAAAAATTTAAATATAATTTTAAAATAAAATAAAATAAAGAAGTCTAAAAATAAAATGACATTTATAATAAATATTATTAATTTATAATCTTTAAATAATAAGATTTTATTTTATTATTTATTAAAAATTTTAAATTAGAGCTATTTACACAGAAATTAGCTCCCTGATTTATTAGTCTATTTTAAGTACTAAACACTGTTAGATCTTAAGTATATTAATTATATTTTTTAATATAATATACTTAAATTTATATATTTTATATTTTTTTTTAAAGTTTTATAATTATTAAAAAGCCAAAAAACCACTGCTAATACCAGAGCTAGAAAATAAGATAAAATAAAAGCTTAAAAAAGTTAAAAGTAAATAAATTTTTTAAAGAAAATCTATTATTAAAATATAATTAATAACTATACAAGAATAAATTAGATAATACCTGTAAACTAATTAACTGTCATAAAAAATTAAAAATCTAAAAAAAAAAATAATTTTAAATTATTTATAGTATGCTAGAGCATAAATAAAAAGGTATTTATATAATTATTATAATTAATAAAAAAATAATTAAAATAATACTTTCAAATTTTCTATAGTATAATTAAAAAGCTATTTTTAATTTTTTATAATTATTTAAAATATAGGCTATTTTTATTATTATTTACCTGAATAATTTTAGCCATAATATTCTAGTAAAAAACCTATTTATCTATATATTATAATACAAAACCCTTATCTTTAAAAGGAAAATATAAAAACTAAATAAAATAATATATTTTTTATTTCTTTTTCATGCCATGTGCGCTAGGGCGGGAAATTAGTCTTAATTTTTATTATTATTTTTTATAGAATAGCTAATATTTTATAATCTATCAATAATTAATATTAGTATTTAATTAAAATATAAAAAAAAACTAAATTTTTTTTTTAATTATTATTTTATAAGCACCCATGTAAACTTGTATAATATTTACAAAAGCTATTATTAAATTATGCATTACAGTTAAAACAGGTATATAAAAAATTAGATTCTAGATATTAATAAAAGTATTATTATTATTATTAATCTAGGTCTAAAAGCCTAGATACCATGCATGAATTATATTTATATTATTATAATTTTTAAAAAGATTAATAAAAAATTTTTACTTATTAGTAATTAATAAAGTAATAAAAAAATAAATTATATAATTACTGTTGTAATTATAACAGTATTTTAATTCAATAGTATTAAGAATATAATTTATAAAAATAAAATTACCTAGCACAGGATTAAAGTATTTAATTACTTAATAAAAACAAGTAATATAATAAAAAATCTTCAGCTAAATAATAATATTATTTATAGGATAATAAGGCATTGTAATGATAATAAAAAGGGTATATTATAAAGGTAAATAAACTAAGAAAAGAGGACCTTATTTAAAAGAAGAATTAATTAACAAATCCATGTGCCATAGCAACAATCACTCACCTTGCTTTCTACTCCCTAATAATTACCAATCAAAACTATAACAAAGTGATTCGTTTAAGTATATTATTAAAGATTAAAAGCTTAAGATTAATAAAAGAGTGATTTTTTTATAATAACTAATTTTTATTTTTTTTATTACTAATTTTATAACAGAACTATAATAAAGCTATTTAAAAAAACTTTTATATTAATAATAACCATGAATTAATTAAATTTTAATATTAAGCTATTTATATTTTAGCACTTAAATAATTTTATTTTAATCTAAAAAAATAAAGCTCTTTTAATAAAGCTTTTTTATATAATTAAGATTAATTCTAAAAAAAAAGAAAATACATTATAACAGGTAGGCTGGTAAGGCTGGTAATATAATAAATACTAGTAATACAATAGATATAACCTTCTAGAAAAGTCTTGAGATTATTGCTAGATTATCACTTTTTTTTATATCTATAAAGAAAGTTAAAAATAGTCTATTTTAAAGAATTTAGCAAGAATTAGTCTACATTCTAATTAAATAATAAGGTCTTTAGCTACTATCCCTTCTATTTTCCTTACCTGGTTAACATAGTTTGTACACCATTTTGTACTCCTTTACAATAAAAAGAATTTATAAAATTATAATAATTTGAAATATATTAAAACTATATTAAAAAGATTTTGTATTAATAATTTATAATATAAATTAAAAAATATATATTTAAATATATACTACCAAATTTCTAGAATATTAAATATTTTAAAAAAATTATAATAAAATAAGTTAAAGAACAAGTTATTTAAAATTAATTATAATTTAAAAAAAATCTATATAAAATATAATAGTTCATGAATTTAATTAATTATTACTAATAATTTATTAAAAACTATACTAGAATTATAATATTACTATTTAAAAAAATAAATAAATGCAAGTAAATCATGAAATAATAAAGAATATTTAAAAAAAAATTAAGAATTTAATAACTACTATATTAATTTTTATATAATATAATCTAGAGAAAACAATAATTATTAAAACTAATATATTAAACTATACTTTAGAAATAAAAATAATCTAACTAAGGCTAGACAAAAAGCTAAAAATAATAAACATTATTACTATTAATTTATAAAATTATACTAAATTGCCTGATAACTAAGAATATATATAAAATATAATTTTAAATATTATAAATATACTTACTATACTTATAATCTATCTATATTATTAAAAAATATTATAAATTACCTGCTATAATACAAGATATTTATATTATAAAAATTTAAAGAATATGATATAATTTTAGAAAAAAAAAATTATATTAAAAAAAATTTTATAATAATAAAAGCAGGGATATATCTTTAATTAATAAGATAAGTTAATAAAATAGGAACTATTATATTACTTAATTTAGAAATAACTACAAACTTTATAAATCCCAAGTATAAAGCAAAGATAGAAGTGAAAGGATACTAAAAAAAAACCTAAATATATTTTTAGACTAAATAATAAGAATTTAGGAATTTATTAATTAAAAACTAAAATAAAAAATCTCTCAGTGATTGTAAAGGAATAATATATTATTATTAACTTTAATATTATTTTTTTAAAAGACTATTATATCATGTTAGAGATCTCTTAGCTTAAGAATTATAATCTAGATATTAATTAAAAAATTAATAAAAACTAATATCTCATGGCATGTATAAAAATAGAAAATATATAAAACTAATTAATTTAATAAAAAATTGAAAATAGATCTAGTATAAATAATACTAGTAATAATAATAAGACTATTAAAAAGATTTTTATTATTTATAATACTAGAATAGACACTAGAAAAAAAATGATATACTAAATTTATTAATATAAACTAGAAAATAGAACTATTTATTGAAAAAAATATTTATAAAATTATAGTAATATAAAATAAATTAAAAAAAATAACACTAATATTCAGAAAAATTTATTAAATAATAGAAAAAAAAAATTAACCATGCTAAAAGAGTATATTAATAACTAATTAATTAAAAAAATATTTAATTATCTAAATTATAAATAAAATATAAAATATTATTTATATTAAAGAAAAATAGAAGTCTATATCTTTACATAAATTATTAATTATTTAACAAAATTATTATTAAAGATAAATATCCTCTACTATTAATTTAAAAAATCTAAGATAAGATTAAAGAAGTAACATGATTGATAAACTTAATATTATTAATATTTATTATTATATAAAAAATAAAAAAAACAAGAAATAGAAAATCATGTTTAAAATTAAATATAAATATTATATTAATAATATACTTAAAGAATTAATAAGAGACTTTCTTATTACTTATTTAAATAATATATTTATTTTCTTTTATAAAAAAAGTAAATATATTTATCATGTTAAAATAGTACTAAAAAGACTTTATATTAATAATCTAAGATATAAATTAAAAAAATATATATTATATATACATGCTATAAAATTTCTAGAATATTAAATATTCTAGAAAGAAATTATTACTAAGCAAGCTAAAGTATAAACTATTTAAAATTCGCTATAACCTAAGAACTTATATAAAATATAATAATTTATAAATTTAATTAATTACTATTAATAATTTATTTAAAATTATGCCAAAATCATGGTGCCACTATTAAAACTATTTAAAAAAAATAAATATAAATAAACTGTAGAGTAATAAAAAGTATTTAAAAAAATTAAAAATTAAAAATTTAATTATTATTATATTTATTTTTATATAGCATAATCTAGATAAAAAAATAACTATTAAAATTAATATATTAGATTTCATGTTAAGAGCAAGGATAACTCAACTAGAACTAGGTAAAAAACTAAAACTAGTAATTTTCTATTTAAAAAATTTATAAAACTAGAAGTTAACTATAATATATATAATAAGAAATTATTAATTATAGTAGTAATATTTAAGCACTAAAAAGTTTATCTAAAAGAAGCTAAATAAATAATTATTATAAAATTAAATTATAAGAATCTTATTTATTTTATAATAACTAAAAAGTTAATAAAAATATAGACAAGATAGTTAGAAGTATTATTATAATATAACTTGAAAATCCTATACTGCAAGAATATAGAGAATAGACAAGTTAATATCTTTAGTAAATAAATTAATTATAAAATTACAAGAAAAACACTATAATTAGTAATTTTATAAAAAAATAAAAATAGAATAATTAGATATAACCCACAGATCCTTGCAGTAACTATTTAAACTATTAGAATAAATATAATTTAATAAATTAAAAAAAAAAACTTAAAAAAAATAAATTTATATAAAAAATACTACAAGTATCAGGAAATAAAAATATTTTAAAATAACTAGATATAATAATATAAATTAAAAAATAATTAAAATACACCATGATATACCAGTAAAAGAATATTTTAAAATTAATAAAACTATTATTTTCAGAATATAAAAAAAAAGTTAAGAAATATATTAATAACTATAAAATATATATATAGAATAAGCTAAATAAACATGCTGTTATGTAAGATCACCCTGGCTTCCTTACTAACCCTAGGTTCCCCGTGAGCTTTGTGGCTAGTTAAGATTGACTTACCCTAATCCCCTGGGATTAGATTAAAGGTCTTTGTAATAAACTCTAGCACTAACCCTGGTCAGTGCTTTTTTATAAATCCCTGGATTTAAGTAGCTTTTAATAAAGATAAGACTATCTATTAGAGGCAAGTCCCTTTTAGATAAAAATATAGTTTAAATAAATTTATTATACTAGCAAAGATATATCTAAATAATAATATAATATTAAACACAAAGAACTAAAAGATTAACTAGATATAATAAATAATAAATATTCTTATATATTCCTCTTATTCCTGGTGCATAGTTATTAAGTAGTAGTTTAATAATAGTTAAATAATTAATTAACTAACTTAACTATTTATTAACTATTCATTAACTACTATCTTCCTTGGCAGTTATGTGACATGGGATTCTGTCTTATTTATTTAATTAGGTCTAAGGCTTCCACTAACAGTGCCTAGTGTTAGCACTAACCCTTATACTTAGGTTTCTATAATATTACTCCTCTTTTTTTAGTTCTTTATCCCTAAAAAATATAAATAGGCATGTCCTTACATTTATAGTCTTTTTCTTAATTCTCTTATAAATCATGTTATTTCATCATGCTAAAGTGTTATGTTAATAATATTCTTAAAAGCATTTCTAAATATTTAATTAATCTTATGACTAATTATTCACGCTAAACTGAATATATTATTTCTAACAGTTTTATTTCTTTAATTACATGTAAATACTATGTATTGGTCAGTTCTGACTATATAATAAATTAGACTTGGAAATATTTTAAGTATATAACATGTATTTATCATAATTATTCATGCTATTATAATTTCTATATAAATAATAAATAGAATATATTATATCATGCTAATTTAAAACTGTTATTTAATATTATAAAAACCAAGGATAAGCTTGATTTATTAGAGCCCAAGTTAAGTAATTTATAGAATTATCTTGCTAATCTTTATAAATAGGTGCTAGATAAATAAAAATAGTATTAAAAGATAATAATCTATTAGCAGTGATTATAAAAATAGCAAGAGTTTTTAAAATAAAAAGGTTTTAAAATGTCTGAACATGATATGGAATTATTAAAAATTTTTAATAATAATAATTTTTAAATTATTATATCTTTAAACAGTAATTAGATTCAGTCCCTGGCCATCACTGCTAATAATCTCATGGATTTTAATAGAATAATAAAAAAGATTTAATAGATATCCCTGTTATTCTAGATCTCTACTATCTTAGATATTAATAATATAATTATACCAGCTTTAAATAGCCTGTAAGATTTTCCATAGATTTTTAAATATTTTTTAAGATATTATAATCTTTCTATTTAATAAGATATTTAATATATTCACTAACTTATTAGTGCTTTAGGATTTTCTTAACTTTATATTTTTTTTTACTTAGTTCTTTAATTTTAATATTTTTAGTACATTTAGCATTTTCTAGTACTAGTTTTAGTAATAATATATAAAATATAAGATATATTTATTTTATTAATATTAATAGTTCTAATTAATAGTTCACTGGTCCTGTTTATTTATTAATTATAAATAATTTAAGTTATATATAATCTAATTTTTAGCTTAATTACTTTATTTTAATATTTTAATAAAGTAAGAAAACTTTTTCTCTCTTTTTTAGAATAGATCTCTCTATTCTATGTTTATTATAGTAAATTTTTATCCTGAGATTTATAAATTCTAAATCTCTTATTAATTATATCTAGATACACTGTAGCTTTTTAATATAATAATTAATTTTATTTAAGATTAATTTTTTTATCTAGATTCTCCATGCACATTAGCATAATAATTATAATTAGCTTTAAAAAGCAAAGTCCTTGTTACTGTATGTTTAGTATTATTATATATAAACTGTATTATAAATAATTTCTTTACTTAGTTATCTTGCATGTAGTTTATATAATAATATAAATATAATTTATTCTTTTTATATATTTATTTAACTATAATTAATATATAATTATTATTTTTAAATTAATACTTATAAGATTAGTAACTGATTTCTAAAATTTTAATATAAAAAGTTTATCTCTATTTAAGATAATTAATTTTAGTACTCTGTGATTTATTATAATATAATTAATAAATAATTCTATTATTTTAGTTACTGTAAGAGTTATTTTTATTAATATAAAGTAAATATATTTAGTAAATTTATTAGTTATAATAATAAGCATGTTCTATCTATCTTTTCTCTTGGGTAATAATCTAACAAAGTTTACTGTGATTTATTTTTATAATTTCTCTAGTATTTTTAGTGATTATAATTTTCTATAAAATACATGCCTGTTTAATTTATCTTGTAAATATATTTTATAATTATTAATATATTTTTTAATTTTTTTTCTCATGTTTTAGAAATAGTAATTTCATGTAATCTTTTCTATAGTTATATTAATTTTAAAGTATTCTTTTGCTAATATATTATAATATATTTTAATTATTTTATTAATTATTATTTTTAGCATGTATATAAGTTCTTTAATTTATATTATTTTATCTAGTTATTTTAAAGTATTTTTATCTCCTAACACTTGCAATATTTTTTATATAAGTCTATTTTTTTTTAAGTTTCTTTTTAATTTATTAGATTATATCTGTTTTAATAGTTTTAATAATTACTGTGAGGATTTGCAGGTTATATCTAATTATTTTTTTCTTATCTATCTATAGTATTACTAGTTACAGTGTTTTTCCTGTGATCTTGTAATCTATTTTTCTATTAAAAATATTAATTTATTTATTTTTTATATTCTTGCAGTGTAAGATTTTAAAATTATATTATAATAATACTTTTAACTATTTTACCTATCTTTTTATTAACTCCTTAATTATTATAAAATAAATAAAGTTTTTATAATCTAATTTTATAATAATTATCTATTTTATTTTTTCTAGATAAACTCTTTAATGCTTGAATATTATTATAATAGTTAATAGTTTTTTATTATATATATTATAATTAATCTCTCATCCTGTAAATTTTCTAGAATAAAAAGTTACTAGCTTTAATTTTCTATTTAACCCTGGTTAAATTATTCTTGCTTCTAGTATAAAATTTAATATATTAATTTTAATAGTTATTTCTTTTTCTGGGTCATGCTGCATGAGAACAGGTGTAGTAATAATTAAATTTTTAATTTTTTTAAATACTTTTTACTGCTTTAAGATTTACTTATACTTATTCTATTTTTTAAATAACCTAAATAGTAATACCATGACTTTAGCATAGTTCTTAATAAATTATTAATAATAATTAATTAAACTCATGAATTATTATATTTTATATAGGTTCTTAGATTATAATTAATTTTAAATAGCTTATATTTTAGCTTACTCTGTTATAATCTTATTTTTAAATATTTAATATTCTAGAAATTCCATGGCATGTACATAGAATTTATATTTTTTAAAATTATATTATAGATTATTAATATAAAGTCTTTTTAGTACTATTTTAATGTAATAAATATATTTACTTTTCTCATGAGAGAAGATAAGTATATTATCTAGATAAATAATAATAAAGTCTTCTATTAGTTTCTTGAGTATATTATTAATATATTATTAAAATAATATTAATATATTAGTAAGCCTGAATAGTATTATTATATATTTATAATATTTATATTTAATTCTAAATGCAGTTTTCTATTTTTTATTTTCCTTAATTTTTATATAATAATAAATATCTGTAATATTAAGTTTAATAAATCATATTATTTTCTTAATCTTATTCTAGATTTCTTAGATTAGTAATAATAAATATTAATTTTTAATAGTGATTTTATTAAATAATTAATAGTCTATATAAAGTCATAGATTTCTATCTTTTTTTAGTATAAATAGCATTTTATATTTTACTAATAACTTAAATAGCCTGATATTATCTTTTACTAATTAATTATTAATATATTCTTTTAATATGCTTAATTCTTTTTTAATTATTTAATAAATTTTTTATAACACTGGTATTATTTTTTTTTTTAAAGATATAATATAATTATATAATCCATATGCTAGTAATTCTAGTTTTTTAAATTATTAAAATATATTCTAAAATCTAATATATACCTATAAGATTATCTTTTTTAATTTTTTTTAAGTTATTATAATTTTATAAATATTTTTTTAGTAAATTACTTTATTTCTCAGTTCATGTTAATAAATTTAGTATATTATTTTTCTATCTCTAGTATCTATTCTAGCATTATAAATAGCAAGTATCTTTTTAATAGTCTTGTTATTACTGCTAGTATTACTTATTCTAGATCTGTTTTTAATTTTTTATTAAATTACCTAGCCTTATATAGTTTTTTCACATGCTATAAGATATTAGTCTCTATTAATTTCTATTATAAATTATCTTTTTATAAGAGCTATTTAATTTTCTAATTAATATCTAGATTATAATTCTTAAGTTAAGGGATCCCTAACATAATATAGTAGCTTTTTAAAAGAATAATATTAAAGTTAATAATAATATATTATTCTTTTATAATCACTAAAAGGTTTTTTATCTTAATTTCTAATTAATAAATCTTTAAATTCTTACTATTTAGTCTAGAGATAGGTTCAGGTTTATTCTTTTAATATTTTTTTATTTTTATCTTTACCTTATAGCCAGGGTCCATGAAGTTTTTTATTATTTCTAAGTTTAATAATACTATAGCTTTTATTCTATTAACTTATATAAGTAATTAAAGATGTGTTCCTGTTTTTATTATTATAAGATTTTTTTTCTAGCATGATTCTCTTTTTCTCTAAGGTTATAGATAGTAAGCATGATTTTCTTTAGCTTAAAAATGTATTTTATAAATATTTTTATAATAATTTATCTAGTATATTTTTTAATACTCTAGATATTTTTAATATCTTAAGTATATATATCTATATTAATAACATGGGCATTTTTATATTACCTTATTTAATTATTTTAACTAATACTATATTATATTTTTTAGATTTTCATGCTATAAATATCTTATACTATAGTAAATAATTTATAGCACTTTACTATAATATAAGTTATAAGTATAGTAAATATATTTATAGTATTTAAAGTTATATTTTAGATATATTCTTAATTACCAAGTGATTTGGTGTAGTTTTATAAGTTAATAATAATAATTCTAGTTATCTTTATAACATGTTAAATATTCTAAAGAATAATTTTTATATTATTTTAAATATATTTTTTAATTTTTATTATTATATTTCTAATATTCTAAGTTCTAGTATAAGTATTTATTAAAAAGTTCTCTTAGTATTTTTATTAACTGCTCTAGTTTTTTTTATAAAATATTAATTATATTATTTATTTAATAAATAAGTTTATCTCTGCCTTCTATGAGGTCTCATGCTTGCTATTTTTAATATTATTTTTTATTAGTAATAAAGATTTTTTCCAGGTATTTAGGTTTATCCATGAGTCTCTCTCTACTAGGTCTAGGGCTGTTTACTTATGTTCTAAATTCTTTATTAAATAAGTTAAATTTTTATTTAATTATTAGAAAATTACTATACTCCTCACTTTAATCAGGCTCTTTAATAAGTCTGCTAATATTATTTTTTTATTTATTAAATAAAGCTTTTATAAATATGTGTGCTAGTTATTATCCCTATTAGTGTTTTTCTATACTGCCATCTCTATTTTTAATATCTATTATTATATTATTATTATCCTAAGATTTAGTGCCTTTAATTATACTTAATAATTTTAGGTTACTAGTTATCTTTAACTACTTTATCTCTTTTTTATTATTTTCCCAGGCTTTCTTTAATTTACAGTCTCTTAACTAATAACCTAATTTACTATAGTTAAAGCATAGTTTCTCCTGTTAGTGCTATTTTTTTTTCTAGAAAGTATTATATTAAATTTCATTAATTTTAATCTATAGAGGTTATTATACTCTAGATTTCTTGATTATATAGATTATATATTATTAGCTTGATATAGCTTTTACCTGTTATTATTTTTTTTACTAAATTATAATATTTCTTAATAAACTTGCTATTCTTTTAGCTCTAGTAGCTTTTTAATTATATAAAATACTTATCTTATTATTACTTTAATTAAATTAATAACTAGCATGAAAATTATTTACTTTTAAATTTTATAATTTAATCTATATTTATATTATAATATAAATATACTATTATCTTATTTTAATTTTAACATGAATTATTAAAATTATGAATTATAACTAGTATTATCTCTGTTTATTTAGAGTTTCCTGATTTATCTGTCTGTGTTTTTAGTGATATTAAAGTCTTTAAAGATATTAATAAAATATTTTTTAAAGATATTATAGTCTCTGAAAATTTTTTTAATATTATTTATAATATTATTATTATCTCTTATTTTTATTTTATTCAGGTGCTCCTTTAAGAATGGTTTAAATTATTTATATGCTAATTTTATTAGATAGGTTAATATAAAGATAACTTTATTATTATTACTTTTAAATTAATCTTTATATATAAAAAGATAGGTGTTTATTTAAGTAATAAAGTATTAAAGTTTTAATCTAGTGCTATTAAAAGATTCAGGTGGGTGGATCTTTAATTTTAGTGATTTTTTATTATTTTTTTTTCTTTCTAGCTAGATTACTTATTTCTATAGCTGTGATATCATGGCCATAAGTTTAGTATTATTTAATAATAAAAAAATAATTATCATTTTTTGTTCAAACTCACTATTATTTTAGCCTGAGTTAACTAGAGCCATGTTTTTAAATTAATTTTTCTTAAAATTTATATTAACTGGCATTTAATTTATTATATAAAATTACCCTAGCTTTTTTACTAACCCTAGGTTTCTCATGAGCTCTATAGCTAGTTAAGATTAACTTACTCTAATTCTCTAGAATTAGATTAAAGGTCTTTATGGTAAACTCTAGCACTAACCCTGATTAATGTTTTTTTTATAAATCCCTGAACTTAAATAATTTTTAATAAAAATAAAACTATCTGTTAGAGATAAGTCCCCCTTAAATAAGAATATAATTTAAACAAGTTTGTTATACTAGTAAAAATATATCTAAATAATAATATAATATTAAACATGAAAAATTAAAAGATTAACTAGATATAATAAATAATAAATATTCTTATATATTTCTTCTGTTCCTAGTGCATAGTTATTAAATAGTAGTTTAATGAATAGTTAATAAATAGTTAAGTTAGTTAACTAACTATCTAACTATTATTAAACTACTGTCTTCCTTGGTAGTCATGTGACATGGGATTCTGCCTTGTTTGTCTAATTAGGTCTGAGGCTTCCACTGACAGTGCCTAGTGTTGGCGCTAACCCTCATGCTTGGGTTTCTGTAACACATGCACTCTATAAAAAACTATAATTACTAGAAGCACTAGAAAAATCATGGAAATAAATTATAATAGACTTAATTAAATTATTATTTTAAAGAAAGATAGATAGAGAATATACTTGCTATTATAACTAACAGACTTATAAAATATATTTACCTAATACTAATAAAAATAACTTTTATATGTTATATAAGGTTGCCTTAGCTTCCCTACTAAACCCTAGGATCCCCGTGAGCTCTGCAGCTAGCTTGAATTAACTTACCCTAATTCCCTGGTATTATATTAAAGATCTCTAGTTAATCCTAGCACTGATCCTAGTCAGTGCTTTCTTGTGAGTCCCTGGACTTAAGTAGCTCTTGATAAAGATAAAACTATCTATTAAAAATAAGTCTCTCTTAGATAAAAACATAGTTTAAATAAGTTATCTTTACTAGTAAGATATATTTAAGTAATAATATAGTATTAAATATAAAGAATTAAAAGATTAACTAGATATAATAAATAATAAATATTTTTATTTATTCTTTCTATTTCTAATAATATAAATTTATAATATAAAATTAGTAGCAAGTTAATATAAAATATACTTTTAATATCTATTATTTTTATATTATTTACATACTATCTTTCTTAATAATTATATAATATGAGATTCTGCCTTATTTATCTGATTAAGTATAAGGCTTCTATTAAGGATGCCTAGTGTTGGCACTAACCCTTGTACTTGGGTTTCTGTAACATTATAGTAATTAAAATAGCAGAACTATTTATTAATTATATCATGATAAATCACGGGGTATTAAAAAGTATTATTTTAAATAAAAACAAGCTCTTTATCTTAAAATTCTAGAAGTTAGTTACTAACTTTATAGATATTAACTTAAAAATAATAATTGTGTATTAATTACAGTTAAATAAATAAATAAAAAAAATAAACTAAATAATTAAATAGTATTTATATTATTATATAAATTATATATAAAATAACTAAATAAAGAAATTATTTATAGTATAATTTATATATAATAATATTAAATATATAATAATAATAATTTTATTTTTTAAATTTTATTATAGTTATCATGCTAACATGCATGAAGAGTCTAGATAAAAAAAAATAATTATTATATTAAAAAAATATAGTATATTTAAATATAATTAACAAGAGATTTAAAATTTATAAACTTTAGGATAAAGATCTATTATAATAAATATAAAATAAAAAGATCTACTTTAAAAAGAGAGAAAGTTTTTTTATTTTATAAAAATATTAAAATAAAATAACCAAGCTAAAAATTAAATTATATATAACTTGGATTATTTATAATTAATAAATTATTAATTAAAATTATTAATATTAATAAAATAAATATACTCTATATTCTATATATTATTATTAGAACTAGTATTAAAAAATACTAAACTTATTAAAAATATTAAAATTAAAAAAATCTTAAAGTATTAATGAGTTAATAAACATATTAAATATCTTGTTAAATAAAAAAAATATAATATTTTAAAAAATATTTAAGAATTTATAAAAAATCTTACAAGTTATTTAAAGATAATATAACTATATTATTAATATTTAAATTAATAGAGAATTAAAATAATAGAAATATTTATTAAATCTTTTTTATTATTTTATTAAAATCTATAAAATTATTAGTAGTGATAGTCAAGAACTGAACCTAATTACTGTCTAAAGTTATAATAACTTGAGAATTATTACTATTAAAAATTTTTAATAATTCTATATCATGTTCAGGCATTTTAAAATCTTTTTATTTTAAGAAATCTTATTATTTTTAAATACACTAATAACAAGCTAATGTCATAGTAATCTTGTATTACTTTTAAATTATTTTATTTTACTTATTTATTAATTATTTCTAAAGATTCTTAAGATATTATTAAAGAGAACTTAGTTCTAGTTTTAAGAGTTCTAACTAATTCTTAGCAGTCTTAAGATCTAATACTAGTTTTATTTCTACTTTTTATAATATAGTTTATTTATTATTTATATAAAATTTATAATAATAAGCATAATCCTGATAAATGCACTTAGTATATTTTAAATAATAATAAGTTTAATTTATTATATAATTCTTACTAGATAAAGCATAACATTTATAAATGTAAAGGAGTACGAAATGGTGTAGAAACTATGTCGACTAGGTAAGGAAAATAGAAGGGATAGTAACTGAAGACCTTATTCTCAAGTAGAAAGTAGACTGATTCTTGCCGAATCCTCTACAACGGACTACCATCAACTTTTCTTATAGATACAGAAAAAAGGGTAATGATCTAGCAGTGACCTCAAGACTCTTCTAGAAGGTTACATCCATTGCATCACCAGCCTTACCAGGCTACCCGTTACATATAAGAAATAAAAAAAATATATAAAAATATTTATTATTTATTATATTTAATTAATTTTTTAGTTTTTTATATTTAATATTATATTATTATCTAAATATATTTTTACTAGTAAATTAACTTATTTAAACTATATTTTTAACTAAAATAAAAATTATTTATTAATAATTAGTTTTATTTTTACTAAAAATTATATATATTCAGGGATATATTAAAGTATAGCCCAGGGTCTATATTTAAAATTATAATAATTAAAAAAGTCTTAGTCCCAGGAAACAAGGGTAAGTTAATTCAAGCTAGTTACAGAGCTCATGGGGATCCTAGGGTTTAGGGAAGTCAATCACACTAACTTATCATAATAAAAACATTTTTTAATATTTATATATAAATACTTTAAATTAATTAAAAACCAGTTTAACTAAAATAAACACTAGTAAACATTATTTTATTATATAAATTAATATTTAATAAATATTATTATATATTTTTATAAAAGTTAAATCATTTTTTAACATAAAATTTTTTTTCAATATTATTATAAAAGTATTAAATTATTAATTAAAGCCTGTTAGTTTATTTCAAAAGCCTAAAACAATTAATTTAATTTAATAAATAAACTTTCAAGCAGGCTATTACTATGTATATTATACAGCTGAGAATAACAAGGCAGTCTATACATTGTGGGGCTTTGCCACTGTGGGTGGTGGATTATCTTACCTAATATGACAACAAGCCAGCAGGCCAAGAAAACCTGTTTCTGTAATCATTTATCATATACTAGGTAGATTATCCCCACCACTCCTTGCTCTCTCATTTTGGAATTTAACCAGCAACTGTTCAAGACCAGATGTCATTCTAACCAGCCATACAAGAATAAACCACACTCTCCCCCATGTCAATCTTGCAAATTTTTTCCCTATACCTGCAAAGCTAATGGTAGCCCCACAAAAGGTCTTCAGACACTAGTTATCTGACACATCATGGGTTAATAACTATTGCGTTGCCTGACTAGAAAACTTGTCTTTAATATAAGGAATGATCATCAAAGCATCCTCAAAGCCAAAATTCACGCGAAAAAAATAAAATCCAGGGGAAAAGTCACAGAAACAGACATCACTCCTGTAATTGCCAACATAAGAATAGCATACCCATCATCCTTTATATGGGCGCTGATCCCCGGAAATGTCTCACAGCTCTAACAAATCATCGAAGACACCCAGAAGGTTCTTCCCCGAACCTATCGAGACGTCCTCACGCAGGTCCAAAAACAATCAACCCTCCCCCAGCTTTCAAGATCGCAAAACCTCAGGGAAAAACTCCCACGACCAGGAGCTTAACCCGCACAGAAGGCATTTTGTGCGCCCATTTGATCAGGCCCAGCTGATCTCAGAATTACCCAATGGGTCTCGAAGGCGCGATCACATTGCTACGCCAGAATGGATTCAAACCACCCCGCCAGCAGGACATAAGGTTAGCAGGGGAAGTTGGTCACAGAAATATGCCATACGGACAAGTCTCCCCGCCACACAACCAGAAAATAACGGACATGAAGATGAAATGCCCGTCAAACAGGATCGCCCAAGAAAGTTCACACCCCAACTAATGGGAACTGCCAGACACTCATTTCGCCGGGAAGGAAAGCCGTTGGATCTTGAAAGAAGCCTTGAAAGAACCAATACACTCAATGACATATCCTCCGACATCTCTACCCACTCCGTACACGAGTCCCGGTTTTCATACTCCAGTATCTTACGACGCCAAGAGGCAAGAAGGCACTCTTTTCGAGTCCCTGACTTGCCTGCGATTCCCTCCAGCTGCAGCGAGGAATCTAATGGCCCTGACCCCCCACCGAAGCCTAGCTCTATACCTGCAATACGCCTTAATTCCAACGAACAGGCAGACAGTGTCTACGAGAGCCACTTCCGGGAACATGTTCTTCCTAATTCCGTTCAGTCACCGGAGAATCAATTGAAAGAGCAAGCTTTGGCGGCTTTTCCGAATGAACAGGTTTACCAACCCGTTGATCATTTCGCCATCGACAGGGAAGAGGATGAGTTCAACTACCTGGAGGAACCGACCCGCTATACTGGGAAGCCTTATCCGCGAACCTACCGGCGTGCATCTTCTGCGGACCTGCCGTGGGAGCTTGAATACATGCGTCGACATAAGGAGGAGTTGGGGATGAGTAACCGCCATTTAACGACATCCAAAGGATCACCACTTGTGCCTGCGGATCTCCAGGCAACTAATAGTACCAGCAGATCTGTAAACTCCAGGGATGGATGGGATAAAGACCGTGACTTGACACGCCTGCGGCACAGTAACCGCCCACCGATGCTTGGAAGCGATCTTATCTTTCCACAAAGCCTGACCCCGGAAATGACTATCTGCGAAGGGACCACTGACTTCGTTGATCTTAACACTGAATGTCGACAGAGCTTCCATGGGTATCCTGGGCTTTGGAGTGCCAACCCTCGACCCCCACATAAACCCCATGATGGTGGCCTTTGGATGGGAACATGCAAGATAGACTTGTATAACCCTAAGTTAGATGACCCTGTCCTTTCAGGCATATTGACCCCGATACATATGGAAGCGGATGCCTGGAAGCATTCCAGTGAAATCTCCACGACCGGAGGCCCAAATCAATTTACATGCTATACCATCAGGAAAACCTATGACACGACCAACTCCAAGCGTGAATTTGACGGCGGCGAGGGTGATATCCTAGAATTCGATGACGGGTTTGTCACGCAGATTTACAATTACTTATCGCTTGGCTACCCTAGTGTTGCCCGGTACTATGACTGTGAGCTCAGTAAGGTTTCTGGCGTCTCGGTGGCAACTCTCCGAGGGGATGATTTAAATACCGATGCTACCGGGCATGTTAGTGTACAAGATACCACGGTCGGAGGAGGGGCCGGGAAAGGTGTCTGTATGCGTTGGGTTGCTCTCCGCTTGTATATCCAAGAATGGGCTCGGCAGCATCCCCACATGGAGGAAGATCGGAATCATGGGACCTGGGGTGTGCGAGAACGTAAAGGAAGTTGGGCAATTTGATACTTGAGTGAAGGAGAGTATTGTCTTTCAACGAGCGGGACGAAACTTTAGGATTAAATTGGTGGGAGACTCACGTAAGTTTTACTATAATGGTAGGGATGATATGGATTCATATTGGAGTTATCTATATGTTGGCAGATTACCCGGAGACTATCTGTTGAGTTCAAATAGCTACCTAAGTACATATGAATCACGCAGAATAATCGTTATCTCCGGAGTGTTATACCGTCTCTCTCGTCTAAAGCTCGGATCGCTCCCTCTCGTTTCGATCTGGGCCATGCTCTGGAGTTGAACAGCTCCGAATATTACCCCGATGAGCTCTTTCGTGCACAACTCCAGGGAAGATCTTTTGCTCTGGTAGTCCATCTCGCTCGGTGACAGACTGACCTCCGGTAGGTTTCTGATCACCTCTTGTTGGCACACCTGATTCAGCGAGTGTCGTCTGTAGCGGTGGAGAACTAAATTCATTGGCTGATGAAATTTCATCCTTATTGGCTAGAGCTGGGGTTTTTGAAGAAGAGGTCAAAATTGATACGCTGGATTCTGTCGAAGGGTTTATTGGCGAATTGGTTTTGCTAAGGAGGGCTATAATATGATGTGAGTCTTAATGCAAATTTCGCCTGGATATTGCCGCAAACTTACGCTGCGTTTGATATGCTTTGTCTCTGTCTAGTGAGGGCGATTGGCTACTGCTGGAGGTAGTGAAGACTTCCGCTGCTGTTCGTGTGGCATACCGCTCGATCCTGAGAAATACATTAGCCAGTTAGCCTTAGGTTACCACATTGCATGTCTAGGTTTCACTCAAGCTTTGTAGCCCCTAAACACTGGAAAAAGATGGGCGGAAAACATACAAGGCTAACTCCCCAACTAGTGTTTCATGTCGAAATGCTTCGCGAATGTCAGGAACATTGCTCTTTGCAACATTGTTGCCCGCGACCCCAGTTAGGAAACAGTTTGATCCAAGCCACCTTTTCTTTAAAGAAAGTTCAAATCCACTCTGTTCAACAGAATGTTTGGCAAGCTCGCACATATCCACTGCACTGAACTTGTAAATTTGTGCAGCTACTGCATACTCTTCAATAAGAGGTTCTTTTGTAAAAGCAAATTGGAGAGGGTCATCAGTAGACAAAGATATATTTAGCCCTCGCCTGAAGAAGCTTGCACATGGGTTTTTATCATATGTCAGGAATAACGCGTTATTGCTCAGTGGTGACATGGCAATACCAATCTGGTCCAGATAAAACAGGTACTGTAACAAAGGAACTTTTCTGAGCAAGATCCCATGGCTAATACTATGGCAGCAAAGAAACCCGACAGCAAGATGGTCAGGGTCACCAGCTTCGCCACAATGTGGTCGTAAGGCGAAGGTATTGAACCCGCGTTGTCTCCGCCAAATGTTGAGCGACGCCAGGTTGGCAAACATGAAATAAATCCAATAAGTGTAAGGTGGATTCTGTTTCGTATTCCACTCTTTTGGAATGGGGTATTTCCGATACAGTCGCCGCTCCGCTTTGCTTTCGTCATCAACACTATCAAACCCAACCACACGTTGCAAGAAAACATGAAGCTTTGGATGGCTGCTCGGGTTCTTTGTCACTTCAAATAAAGGCTGAAAGACATTCGTTATTACCTGTTCGAAGTTTTGCATCATGCCGCTCGATTTGTACACATCATACAGTCGAGGTACCTGGATTAGCCAACGAACGTTAGGTGAAAATAACTTGTTATCCACCACCCAAGCAGCAAGCTTGTCCCATTCTTGGATTGATCTCCCGTAGATTGAGATGCGCCATTCAACCATTTGGTACTTGCTAGATTCCAGGTCTGAGATAACCTCTTTGGTGATCTCTGCTAGATACCGTCCTTTGATATAATTATCCGTTTTCAAAAATATTTCTCGTAACCGAGACTCTCCAACTGGGTTGTATTTGAGATTGAACTTGTCGAAACGATGGAAGGAATCTGTATGTGCCTGCAAACTCTTTAGGAACACTCTTAGCGGGCGATGGAGATATTATTGACCTACGTGCATATCAAGGGTATCAATACTGAGATCATAGGCAGTAAGGTTGATGCTTTCGAAAACTTCTTTGAGTGTCAGGTGTTTGCCATCCCTGAATAGCACGACCTCGTCAGGCGACTTTTTCATTTTGCTTTTGATAAAACGGAGAAGATGTTTTTGATTCATGCAAGCCGAGTGATGAACATGCGTGTCGACTTTCCGAACGTTGTAAAAATCTCTATGGGGCACTTTCTTGCTGTCTGCCACCTCTTGATACTCATTTAGCAGTGTATATAGCTGAAACTTGCCCTCTAGGTAGGATAGCCTTTTGAAAGAAAAGCTTTTAGCCGGACCGTCCGTTGAGACGTCGATGACTGCATCCAAATCCATGTAAAAGTCTCTCAAAGAGGGAACCTTGACAGTTGGGTGACCTGTTTCGGCAGTATTGGTATTTTCGTAAACTTGATAGATGCTACTATCATCTAGCTTAAATACCCGTGGGGACTCTCCAGGAAGTGGCATGTAGTCGGTCAAATTGAAATCTTCACCAATATCCTGTCCCATCTTTCGCTTTCCCTGGTCTGCCTTGGATTGATCGCTGAACTTCCCAATATCCCTATCTTCGTCCCAGGCTGGCTCGGGAGGGGGGGGATATATCTCCCATTGGGAGCTATTGTTTGGATTATCTTTGTATGACTGTTGTGATAGCTGGATATACTTGGATCTGAAACTTAGAAGTCTTCGTATTTTTTGGCATATCGCACTCAGCTCTGAAGTGACCGCATGACTATCAGAAGCTAGGTTTATCATTCCGGGCCCGGTTCCAAGCATATCACTAGCGTATGGGACTTCATTTGGTTCAAACAGTGCATGCCTGAGCTCATCAGAGTCTGTCAAATTTTCAGTACTGGCCCCGGGAATGTGGTGATTGATAGTGGACGATGTATTCGAATGATGTTGGTAAAAAAGTTTTGCTTCTGTGTGGCTCATTGACTTTTCGTCGGCGTAATCGTAGGTCGGGGTTTTCAACTGTCGATCTCGTGGAAGAATCTCTGCTGTAGATTCTCCTGGAGCAGGAGATTTGAGGTCATTATGCTCCATCTTGTCACCAGCCACTTCACTGTTTTAGACAACGCATGAAGTAATATATGTGAGTTAGCCTAGGTATATATCTAATTCTTTAAACCATGTTAAAACCCTATTGGCAGGGGTTTGGCATAACTGATGTCGACCAGTACGGAGTGGGGAAAAGTCGATGTTCAGTGGAAAAGGGCAGCCTTGAACCGGTAAATTTCCCGCTTATTTTTCAGATTGCCACAGAGATTCTTGATGAACGGTACAAGAACTAGACTTCGGGGGTTTTCTGGGGGTAAAAAGCAGAATAGAAAAGGTGGGGTAAGCTTGAGATAATCAGGAATTAATTGTCATGTTTGATTATCCAGATCTTTACCTATCTATCATGTGACGGTGATCAACTACCTAGGTATTATGCTTAATTTCTTAAGTAGTATAATTCAATGCCGAATAGCTTAGTGCGTATTTTCTATGGAATTAATTTGCCAACTTCACCTGTGCAATTATTTACTGAATAAAACAGTACTAGAGTATACCGTAGTATAGATCGTAGATTTTTTTCAGTATGCTGAGTGTATTTCATCTAGAGTACATTTCCGCAACTGTTCAACAAGGTTTTCGCCCCAGGAAGGAATCTCGTATCATAAGCCATACCCTGCACCATATTTATAGCAGTATCGTGAAGATTAGTGGTATTTCGAATACTGGCTAATCACTACTAGTACTTTACTCAACAATCATAATTATTACCTGGATATTTTGGCTAGCATTTCTCAAAGGAGCTTTATAACAACACATCGAAGTATGTGATCTGTGAGATGCTGGATGGGTCTTGGATATTTGCCGCGACAAGTCTAAGATCCTCTTAGAGTTTACCAAGAGGGAATTACTCCGGAGTAGGTTCCTGCAAATTAGTTTCCCCGAATTCCGACCGGATAGTGTGGCAGTGTGACGTACCTTACAAACAAACAGGCAACAGGACAGCAACTCCACAAAACAACAGGAGTGCTCACACTTTATCTGTTGTCTCTCGTCAAGTTTCCTCAATTGCTTCATCAGAGTGTGTATTCAACTGCAAAAAATATCACACAAACAAAAAAAATATTTTTGAGCAGCTGTTTGGCAAAAGGTGGGGAACTAACTTCAAGTAAGTGTACACATGGCACTTGTTAACCTGGCATTGCTTCCCTAATTTTTTGTTCTTGAATTTTTGATTTACCTTGCATTTCTTGATGTATGCAGATACCAATAATTAATACTGTGCAGATCTTAAACCCCCCCTGAAACATTCAGTACTATTGGAGAAATCAAGAAGTCCCTAGATATGGCCAGCCTTAATCTGTCTTCGAATGGACCTTCGATATCAAAGAGCTATCAGTCCGTTGTCAACTCTTCCGAGAATGCATCTGGCTCATCCACCTATGCCAAATGGGCAATTTTTTCTGTTTCCACTCCTTTAACGAGTGCTTTCCAACAGGATATTGCCAATAAAGAAAGCGTTTTGAAAGTTCAGGATACAGGAGGTAGACCACTCCCTGCATCCTCCGAAGCTGATACAGATGCTGATTTTGTATATTAAGAGGGTGAGCTAGTAGATCTTATTGATGAATTTTCTGAAGGAAAAATTCAATTTGCCTTTGTAAAGGTCACTGATCCTAACACGGGGCTTCCAAAAAATGTTCTCATTGCATGGTGTGGTGAAGGAGTGCCTGAACGGACGAAGGGCTATTTTACAAGCCATTTATCTGCAGTGTCTAAGTTTTTACATGTCAGTTGCCTCCTACATCTCAAGAGGGAGACAGGAAGGGTATACAAATGCTAACCTCAAATGATTTAGGGATATCATGTTCAAATAACAGCTCGTTCAGAGAGGGATTTGACCGCAGAAAGCATTACTCAAAGAGTAGCGGATTCGTCTGGCGCAAAGTACGCATCAGGAACTGAAAATCCAATTGTGACGCCACCTAAACCGCCAGTGTCAAGCAAGCCGGTCTTTAACCCCCTCCGAACTGGTGGCACGAATGCAGGCATGGCAACAACTATTGCGATTAGAGCAGGGGCGAATCATGACGATGGATGGGGACCCGATGCGCCGCCAGTGACTAGAACTGGACTTGAGAAGGTTCAATCTGCATATAAACCAACTAAGGTAAATATGCAGGAACTTAGGTCCGAGAGACGATCCGAGACAAGCACGAACATCGCCGAAGGAAATACGGCCAGTAATGATGTTGTTAAAGGTGGCTACCAACCAGTGGGTAAGGTGGATATTGCCGCCATCAGGAGGCAGGCCCGTGAAGCCGGAAACTTCAAAGATGACCGCCCCGAGCCTGTTAAAGGGGCATACCAACCGGTTGGTAAGGTTGATATTGCTGCAATTCGCTCGAGGGCCCAAAAAGTAGAAGACCCACTAGAAAGCAAGGGTAACCCTTCTGTCCCCGACGATGACTCGGAAATGCCCCGGGTTCCGGACTCATCTGAACATTCTATCGTGCCTGGTCATTCTGGACGGCTGACAAGTCTCCCAAAGCCAAGGGTTTCAAATAAATTCGGTGGTGGCACGACAGCATATGCTGGAACGAGACCACCTCTTCCGAATGACAAACCGTCAAAGCCGAAACATTCTGCCCCGATTGGTAGCGCCCGTAGGACATTCGCTGATGAAGGAGGAAAAACACCTGCACAGCTCTGGACCGAAAGGAAAGCTCGAGAAAGGGGCCAAGATCCTGGTCTAGTTGATCCTCTCCCCACCAGCACGGAACCTATCCAGCCAGATCACAGTGGTAGAGCGGAATGGAAGAGTTCTTACACTGGTAAGACGTGGGCACCTGTTCAGACTACTCATACCGGAAAGTCCGTTGCGAGTCACGGCTCCAACCCGTCTGCAGGTCCCCTAGCGGATACTGTGCCAGCAACTGAGCCTCAAACATCTCAACAGAATGTGGACGTAATCCGAGGGCAGTTTATGCAGGAACAGCCTAAGGAACTTCATGAAAAGAGCCTTGATGATGTGGTTGAGTTTGCCCATACTTCGTCCTCTTCAAGTCTCCTAGCAGAACCTAGAGAACATCAAACCCTCCATCAGCCTGAAGCTCATGAGCCTATCCCGAGCCCACCTTATCCACCCCGGTCACCTACGCCACCTACCCCTCCAGTGCGTGAGGCCTCGCCGATTCGTGTTGCTATGCCGATTAGCGGTGGCGTCGCGGGTGCGCCAGATGGGCTGGATCTGGCTCCTGCTACCCATGTTGATGGCACACTTGAGATACCAAATGAGAAAGATTTTGATGGTACCCGGAATGCAGGTTTGGAACAACCGGCGCCTGCAAATGACGATAACCTTCACGCTAGCGGAATCCGAGCAATTGTCCAGTATGATTATGAAAGGGCAGAAGCCAATGAGATAGACCTCAAGGAAGGAGAGAGCGTGACAGAAATTGACATGGTTGACAAAGACTGGTGGCTAGGTTCAAATGCTCGAGGGGAGAGGGGCTTGTTTCCTAGTAACTACGTTGAACTGGTGGAGGACAGCCAACAAGACTACGCCCAGCAGGACGTACATGAACACGTTGACTCCACGATTAATGCTGTTCCCGAATCTGGCCCTACAACGGCACCCAGTAGCAAACCAACTGCAAGAGCTCTCTATGACTATGAAGCTGCTGAAGACAACGAGCTGAGTTTTCCGGAGGGTGCCGAAATCACGAACGTTGTAAGTTCAATTCAAGATATCCTACCATTTTTTGGTTTTGTCCCACCTCTTTGCACCAGGAGGGTTTCCTCTTTTCCTTACTATATCATCATTCCTTGCAAGGTAGATAGATGGTTTGCTGACTTGATTGCTAGGAATTTCCTGATGATGATTGGTGGCTTGGGGAATATCTTGATGGTAGAGGTCTTTTCCCTGCAAACTATGTTCAGCTGCAGAAGTAAAGATTGAGGGTGGTTGGTTTCCTTGCATCCTTCGTAGCTGTAGTTGCATGTATTCAATCAAAACTAGCTAAGTCTTTTTGTCCATATCTGTTTCTAGTTTTCTTGTGGATTACCTTTATGTCACTAGTTTTATATTTCCTTTATATCACAAATCCTCATTAGAACATCCAATTAAGAACCAAGGTACCTAAGGTAATCCCGATTTTCTCGATATGCCCTCTTTCCATTATTCTACCAAGATTAGCAATCGTAGGAAGGAACAGGGGTTTGGCAAAGCCTACCTACACTGTTGAAGGCTCCTGGTAATATTAATTGCATGTGGTAAGTAATAGCTCGTGGCTACTCATCTACTACTTATTTGAGAGTTTGAGAGGAGATATAGGTGAAGATTTGGTAATTTGAAAATAACCCGAAGCTTTGGAGTACATTTATGACACTTCAGGATTTGTTGAAAAGCGACCCCTTGTATTTTCAAGAGATATGATATTAGGTAGTGTAGCCTAACAAGTCAAACTGCTGGATGTAGTTAATAACCATTGGAGTTACAAAATGCATGGAAACGAAAAATAATTATGAACACCTTCATACTCTGCTCAAAAGAACAGAACCAATGCCAAATTCAGGTTGGTGGGTTTTATGCTGTTTATGTCATCAAAACATAAAAAGATCACCTGATAGGAGGTGATGCGGCGGTAGCAGGTCATTTTAACTAAAAAGGAACAAGCTAGCCCGCAAATGCAACCATCTTTTATTGTCATGATTCTATTTACTTGCACCTCCACAGATAAGAGAGCCTTTCTCTAGAGCTTTATCTTCGGATTAAGATTTTATAATTATTCGCATTGCCTTTTCCCTCAGTCTTCTCCTTCTTCTTTCCACTCTTTAAAAGTATCTGGCATCTGTCCTATACCCAGGAGAGCTGTCTTCGGACAACTTTTGGCAAGGAAAATGGCTTCACTAAGCGAGGATTTGCTTGTCACTGTCAATAAACTTCAAGACTTGGTCTTTAACACCATTGGGAATGACTCCCTTGACCTGCCGCAGATCGTGAGTCCATTCATCGCCGTGGGATACGGCAATGGAAACATCATCAATTGCTCAGAGTTAACTATATCAATAGGTCGTGGTAGGCTCACAGTCGTCCGGCAAATCATCTGTACTAGAGAATATCGTTGGTAGAGATTTTCTTCCTAGAGGAAGCGGTATTGTGACTCGGCGTCCATTGATCTTACAACTTATAAACATTCCGAGCGAGCAGCCCGACAAACCTGAAAATGATGAAGTCTATATTCCTCATACAGCCGCTAGTGTAGCTGGGCAGCATGAGTGGGCAGAGTTTCATCACCTTCCTGGCCGGAAATTTGATGACTTTGCCCTCGTGAAACAGGAGATCGAAGCAGAAACGGCGAGGATAGCCGGGAGCAACAAGGGCATCAATAGACAGCCCATCAACCTCAAGATATTTTCTCCTCATGTGCTGAATCTTACAATGGTTGACTTACCAGGCCTGACGAAAGTTCCGATTGGGGATCAGCCATCTGATATTGAAAAGCAAACCCGGGCCTTGATTTTGGAGTACATAGCGAAGCCTAATAGTATTATTCTAGCAGTTTCGCCCGCAAATGTTGATCTCGTGAACTCGGAAGCCCTCAAGCTTGCTCGTCAAGTAGATCCTATGGGTCGAAGAACAATTGGAGTTCTGACGAAACTCGATCTTATGGATCACGGAACAAATGCAATGGACATTCTTTCTGGTCGCGTCTACCCTCTAAAGCTTGGTTTTATTGGCGTGGTGAACAGGTCTCAGCAAGATATCCAGTCCGGGAAGTCTCTGTCAGAAGCACTACATGCTGAACTTGATTTTTTTCGGCACCATCCTGCGTACAGGAATATGGCAAATCGGTGTGGTACTCAATTCCTTGCGAAGACGCTTAATTCGACCTTGATGTCGCATATACGTGATCGTCTACCAGACATCAAGGCACGCCTTAACACATTGATGGGTCAAACACAACAAGAGCTCGCGAGCTACGGCAACAAACAATTTAGCGGCAAGGAGCACCGGGGATCATTGATATTGCAACTGATGACACGCTTTGCCTCGTCGTTCATATCCTCAATTGATGGAACTTCATCTGAAATTTCGACAAAGGAGCTTTGTGGAGGGGCGAGAATTTATTATATTTTCAATTCTGTTTTCGGTAATTCCCTGGAGACAATTGATCCCACTCACAACTTATCAGTTTCCGACATAAGAACGGCTATTCGCAACTCCACGGGTCCTCGACCAAGCCTTTTTGTTCCAGAGCTTGCCTTCGATCTTTTGGTTAAGCCTCAAATAAAAATGCTCGAGTCCCCGAGCCAAAGGTGTGTTGAGTTAGTCTACGAAGAGCTCATTAAGATATGTCATACATGTGGCTCACAAGAGCTCCTGCGCTTCCCACGCCTACAGGCTAAGCTTATTGAAGTGGTGTCTGATCTTCTTCGCGAGCGATTGGGCCCCTGTTCGACTTACGTGGAATCTTTGATTTCCATACAAAGGGCGTATATTAACACCAATCATCCAAATTTTCTTGGCGCGGCAGGAGCAATGTCGTCCATCATCCAGTCTAAACAGGACCAGGAAAGAAAAGCTGCACTCGCGGAGGATCGACGCAAAAGGGAAAAGAGAAGGCTGAAAGAACTTGGAGGTCTCAACGGCAACACACCTGTTTATCCCGAGGACGAGGAAGAACAGCATGATGCAAAGAACCAGAATCTCCCTCTGAGAAGCCAGTCTGCAAGAGGCAATCGGAGTTTATCTCCTCATCTCTCCAAAGGTCAAGAAAGTGGCATCGCAGCGACCTTGAATGGCAATCACTCCGCCTCTCAAAATACCTTTGGTGCCACCAACACAACCCGTGACTCGTTTCTAAATTATTTCTTTGGGAAGGATGGAGCTCAACCTTCCACCTCAATAGCCCTTCCTCAGACCCAAAACCGGCAGGTCATCCACCCAAATGAGCCCATTGTGGGACACACTTCACGACGCACAGAGATGCGTTCCCCTGGCTTGCAATCGGAGGACTATACGGCCCCCTCGGAGTACAACGACGTTAGCTCTTTGGTAAGAAATCGATATCTTCTGTTTTCAATATGTTCTATGCCAAATATTAATGTTTTCGAAAACTCGCAGGTGAAAGAAAGCTCGGAGCCGACTATCTCTGATCGAGAACTTATGGAGACGGAGCTGATCCGCCGATTAATCTCATCATACTTTAACATAGTCCGGGAAACCATTGCTGATCAGGTTCCTAAAGCCATCATGCACCTTCTTGTCAATCACAGTAAGGAGGTTGTACAAAATAGGCTTGTTAGTGAGCTATATAAGGAAGAGTTTTTCGGCGAACTCCTTTACGAGGATGACGGGATTAAGGCTGAGAGAGAGAAGTGTGAGAAGCTCCTGGACACCTATAAGGCGGCGGCGAAAATTGTCGGCGAGGTCCTATAAAATTTTACCCACACATCTCCTACTCAAGACTCTGCAATCCGAATGTTCTGGTCAAGCTGAGGTAACATCAAGCATCCTTGCGACACGAAGCGGGCTGCACTCATACCAACCATGCCTTGTATTTTACCACTTTTCACCACTGAGACACCGCTGTGGTTAGATCCGATTCAATTCAACTATCGTGTATATATGCATACATATTTCCAACCCATCTATGTCACAATGGTATCACCGCGTATAATCTAAGCTATCTAGACCTAGTGAATTACCTAGTACGGTAGCCCAATGTCCAAATAAGTTTTTATATCAAGTATGCATTACCCAACTGAGGGTGGTTAATCCTTTTTCACCACTGTTTTCTTCAATCGGGTTCCTTCGAAACCATACATTGCCCCGCCTAGAAACACAAGCACCGCGCCTAAAAGTACACCTTGCGAGAGTGTATTCCCGAAAATGTAGATTGATAGCAAAAGTGAAACCAGCTTCCTAATATTGAGGACAATCGTAACGGTCAGGGAAGATGACTTTGCAGAAAGGAGGTGGACCCCGCGAATACACCAGTATTGTGTGAATGCATTCATCAAGAGAAAGGCAACTTGCACTGGAATAGCAGCAAGAATTGGGCGGAGAAACCCAAATTCTTGAAAAACCTCAAGATGATAGATCGTGTTCGTAATGGGAGCGAAAAATGACGGGGAACAAGACCCTATATCAGATTCAGGCGGTGTATTGCAGTATTGCCAGCTAGGCAATGTGAATGTGGCGAGTGCCGAAAGTAGGGGAGGTGATAAAAGCAGCGCACGCCACTGAGCTAAAAGCTGAGAATATGTCGGTAGGAAGAGAGGCAAAGAAAGTAAATGAGAGTAGAACAGGGCTTCCTTCCAATGGGTCCTTCCGTACGTCTCATACAGCCTGTCAGCAAAGATTCCCTGGAACGAAGAGAGAATCATAGCCACAGCCAGGAGAGCAAAACCAATAAGAGTACTCGCCATCTGAGAGTCTTGGTTGAGCCCTATATTGATCGACTGGCCCTTAGTCTGCGCGTCCGCCAACGCGGATATCACAACGCCGGAACAAAGCATCGCTACCGCCAGCATTTGCCCCTTGGAATATCTTTTGGCGCCAAAAAGATAGCCAACGACCATTGACGCAACTGGGCCTCCAGATCTTAAAATTATATGCAACGGTACCGAAATTTTGTATGCAAATGCCCAGTTATTTAGCAGGTTCACTGTGATGAAGAAAGCTGTGTATGCAATCCATGATTTCAGCGGAATGGATCGTCTAGTAAGGAAGAACGAGCGTGGACCGGCAGCTATCGAGAGGAAGCTCGGGGAAGTAAACAGCGCAGTTAAAACAAACTGGGCAAATGTTATCAAGGGGCCTTCGAGGGAGATAAGAGGTTAGAAAAGACGAGTTAGGGTGGATGAGACGAGACCGATTCACCTGAGGTGGGCTGCTGTCTGGGATTAGATATTAGCTGTAAGTACATTCGGTCTCATTTTTTTTTAAACGACTTACTTGATAATCGCCTCGAGTGCAAATACCTAGGACTTGGGGATTAGCAATGACACTAGAGTATGCTTTTCATCCACCCACATTGGCGCAACAGCCCCCAAAGATCAAGGTAATCATCAAAACTATATTCGTCCATTGGGAAAGGGTAATATGGGCTGCGGTGCTTAAGATACTGGTCTGACCTGCGAACTCTATTCGTCTGGTGAGCTTGTTCGGCGAGGATTCAATTCTTGGTAAAAAAGATGTCGCGTTCTCCTGGTGGAAGAATGACGGGTCCTTATTTAGGTTGGGTTCTGATGCCAATTCACGGCCTCCTTCCCCCTGCCCAGCACTGTTCCTTCTAGACATCTCTGGAGGAGGCCTGGGAGGTGATGGACAAGTTTCGGATTTAGGGCTCTCAGGCAATTGAGCCTTGTTCTAAAACTCTCAGTCATCATTAAAATAGTGAATAAGTTGGGCTAGTCAGTCTGATAAAGATGCTTAGTCACTTTATCAAACGACTAACGTAATCCACGGCCGAGTGGGCCACACGGTCGAGTGGGCCGATTTCCTCACGATACTACTTTTACATCGCGTCCCTTTTATTCAACACGTCTTTATTTCATTACCACAATCTAAAATGCCTTTATCTCAAGAGAATAGAATTCAAATGGCTATACACGCGTATAAAAATAATCAAATACAGTCTCAAGAGCGAGCTGCAGAAGTTTTTGGTATATCAAAAACAAGTCTTTAAAATCGGATGAATGGAAAGCAGCCACGTTCAGAAACACGAGCAAATGGCCATAAATTATCAGCTAATGAAGAGAATACACTTGTTAAACGTCTGCTAGATACAGATAAGCGAGGATTTTTAATTCGACCAGAATTCCTAAGAATGATGGCTCAAACTCTACTCCAGGCACGTACCCAGGATTCTACTCAGACTCTAGGAGTTAACTGGGCCTCTACCTTTGCAAAACACCGTCCTGAGCTTCATACAAGATATAATTAAAAGATTATATACCAGCGGGCCAAGCAAGAGGATCTAAAGATTATTCAGCAGTGATTTCAGACCATACATGAAGCTACCCAGGAGCACGGCATACATGAAGATGATATCTGGAACTTTGATAAGACTGGCTTTGCCATGGGACTCTGTACTACATCTAAGGTTATTACTGCTATTAAGCGCAGTGAGAGACCTTACAGAGTTATTCAAGGAAACCGTGAATGGGTCACTATTATTGAATGTATTGGTTCAAGAGGAGTCTCTCTGTTACTAATGATTATCCTTAAAGGACAAGAATAACAGGCTACCTGGTATCAAGAGCCTAACCTGCAGATGTATATAGATTGAAAGCTTGCAGTTAGCAAGAATGGGTAGATAATAGATGAGATAGGCCTTTACTAGCTTAAAGAGCTATTTAAACCTTTCTCTAGGCTCTACTCTACTGGTGCAAAGTAATTACTTGTTCTTGATGGCCATTCTAGTCACCAGACTGCAGAGTTTGACATTTTCTACAGAGAGAATGATATTATCTGCCTCTGTATGCCTTCACATACCTCTCACCTCCTTCAGCCCCTTGATGTGGGCGTTTTTGGGCCTCTTAAGTGTGCGTACGGGAAGCTAGTTAAAGGCATGATAATGGCTGGTAATAACCACATTAATAAGCAGGATTTTCTTCATCTCTATCCACCTGCACGGGAGAAGGTCTTTACTACAGGGAATATCTATGGTGGCTTTGCAGGAGCAGGCCTTAAATCATTAAATCAGGCTCATGTTCTTGAAAAAATTACCTTCTAACTTTGTACGCCTACACCATCTCTTATTGATGTTGAAGGGTTAATTTCCTCTGCTTTTCAGACTCCTCAGAACCCTCGTCAGCTTGATTATAAGGTTAAAAGCCTGTGGAAGAGTCTTCAAAAAAAAAGGACCCTCTCTAGTAGTCCAGTCTCTCACATTTAATATCTTGAGAAAGCTGCCCAAATGGCAATGAATATGAACATTCTTCTTTATTAAGAAATTAGGGTTCTACGCGCTGAAAACGAGTGGAAGATAAAGAAAAAGGCAAGAAGGCATGGTGTACTAGGAAGCAATATTACTTTATCTGTACAGGAAGGCCTTGATCACACTCAGCGCCTTGATATACTAGTTGAAGCACAGGTCAATGAGCCTATACCAGGGCCTTGGAAGCGCGCTCCGCAGCGCTGCAGTGATTGTGGGACTATTGGGCATACAATACGGAATTGCCCTAATAAATAGGCATATAATTAAGTATTAGATAGTCAAATTCAATGCATGTGGTGGTTGAAAGACTTCAAATTTTTGCAAATCGTGAGGAAATCGGCCCACTCGACCGTGTGGCCCACTCGGC
Source organism: Aspergillus conjunctus (assembly GCA_027569095.1). Classification (NCBI taxonomy): domain Eukaryota; kingdom Fungi; phylum Ascomycota; class Eurotiomycetes; order Eurotiales; family Aspergillaceae; genus Aspergillus; species Aspergillus conjunctus. Next base: position 47,942 of record JAPDEL010000125.1, read on the forward strand.
CGTGGATTACGTTAACTAACTAGTTAATAACTAGTTAGAAGGAAACAACCTGTTGATTTTATGTCTCGAAACTCCATGATTATACTTTATGTACACTTAATAGAATTCACAGGTCGGGCCCGTTCATTAAGGGACTCTAGAATCAACTAACTGATAATCTGTGAAAAACCCAGCCATGATATGGGCGCAAAAAAACAAGAAACACGGGAAGAACAGAGCAAGGTACGGTACTTTCATCTCATCAACATCTAGTCTAGTACATAACCAACTACTTCACAGCAGTTAGCCTTCTGACAGTGCTCTGTCTGATTCCCGACCAAAAAAAATCTCCCGCTAAATCTACCCGATAGATCATAATATGGCCATCCCGTTTAACCAGGAGAATACTAATCGTCCACAATATCATCATCACTAAGAACGAGCCCTTTCCCCTCCTCTCCCTGGTTCCGAGGCGACTGCGCTTCATGATCCGTGCTGTTAGCTCGGTGGCTAGCTGAGTCTAACGGGGAAAGAATCCTCCCTGTAGGGTAAGTTTCCAATGTGCCGTTCTCGATTCCACACGAATCACTGCCATGGCATTGCATTTCGGGTCCAGAGTAGCTAGTAATTTGTTTAAGCTCTCGCAAATGACTTGTCTTGTCCAAGAAAATGGCCATGTATGGTAGTTGGTATAGTATCAGCTCGTCGCGCGAGATCATAGTTATGGTTACTGCGTGGATATGGCCATAATCTTTCTGGTTGCTTTTCTCCTTGACATCGGCGTTTCTCTGAGTTTGAACTGCCCTGACTTTGGGTGTAGGCCCCGTGACTTGGCTGTTGGATAAGCGAAGCAATATGGAAGCCCATGAATCTATAAGGCCCTGCATTTCCTCCATGTCATGCAGAAGCCGCAGAGAGGAAGGAGCAAAAATTTTATAGGGATCAATCTTAGGTTTTGAGGAGTCAGAGCTTGATGTTTGTCTCTTCACAGGGGAGGGGAGGGCGAAGAGAAGACCACGCGCAGCAACTTGATAACTAATGTCGTCCTGCCGGAACAAATCGATACCAGAACTGGACTTGATCGTAGAATACCCCATACCTGACCGGTTCCTACTATATCCTTTCAGATCGGGACACAGGACATCGCTATCTGAAAGGGCCTCTATGCATTTATCCAGATGCTCTGTAAAGAACGCGCCGCTGCAGGATGGCACGTAGTTTTCATGCAATGCACTAATAAATGTTTGCCTGTCGGTTCCCGTGACATCCACTAGTTCATTGACATATACCTGGGAGACCTTTGGTCGTTTCAAGTGGTGGAGATGTCTCGGAGGTGGGGGTAATGTTAGGTGCTCGTTGTCAGGGACAGGATCATCACGCTTGTTGTAAACAATTTTTCCAACAGCGTGAAATAAACCTAGATTGGCCTCTTTTTGTGTGAATGACTTCATATTCCCTTCATCCGTAGCTGTGACAATATCGCGGGTCCGAGCTGGTTTTTTAGACTTAGTATTCCCCCTCGCTAACTGTTTCGAGGGGTTGGAGTTTGTATCAAGGCATATGAACTCCAAGGTAGCGAGGGCACTTCGAATATCTCCCGATTTGGAAACGCTCTTTAAAAGTGCGGTGCTTGGAGATTTGTGATGGTTACCTGAGCGAGTGTCTTTTTCAAGGGCCAGATTCAGAGCTTTATACATAAATGTGGGGGCGATGCTATTAAAATCGATTATGGTCGTGCTCAGATGGTTGCAAATATCCCGGCCAAGTAACCGGTAGGCAGTTAAGTTTTCTGATATTGGAGATTCCGGTGTTGCAAATGTCTCAGAGAGTATAATGACAATTGGAGTACTTCGATAATTACTCGCTTCTCTTTCTGAATGGCTTAATATTTGTTGTGGAGTCATCGAAATATATCGTTGAAGGGTCAGTCTAAATGCAGCTAGGCTAGAAAAGCTTCTACCTGATAGATTTGGAAATTCTTCGATGAGAATGACGCGTTGGTGACAAGCAAATGCCCTCTGTTCTGTGGCTTCTTCTGCATCAACGACCTCGTGCAAATCAAGTCCTCTGAACCTATTGCTTCGGTTTAGGAATTCATCGAACTGGGCTGTAAGAGGCACATAGTCCTTCGTGGCGTATTCGGAAACCATCGGTGTTTTCCATTCTAGTATATTGAACTTCAATTTTTTGGACAACAGCGATAATGTAGTAGTTTTTCCGCTTCCGGTGGGACCTCGAAGGACAAGCAACCTCTGTTCTCGTCAGCGGTATGGAGGGTCAGGCAGAGGACAAAGCTATAATCTTCACCTCTGAATTGGGCGGATGACACTGAGGTAGGATTCCCGGCTGGGGGGGATGGGAAGAGAGGGGGGTTTATACTTTGAAGGCATTCCCACTAAGAGCATGGTTTAACCAAACCTCCACCTCCTCAACCTTTTTCTTGTGGACTCCCAGTTCCTCTAGGTTTAGAGGAGAATACCGCTGTGCCCAAGGTAGACTGTCTTCATTCACGAGAAGGGGGGCAGAAGATTTACTCTGCGGGTGGGGAGCTGATGGTAGAATGAAGCGCTTGCTAGTGTTCGTAGACTTCTTTGACCCCGGTTTGGGTAATAGTGAACGAGGTTCGATATGGCGACGTGGCGGCTGCTCGGCATAGTTTTGCTCCAGGTTATTTCCATCCGTGAGGAACTGAGTAAACAGCTCGTCGAATGAATCATAATCATCCTCAATGACATCTTCACAGCCATCCATATTGCCGATGGTCGGTACCATGCCATCTGCTGTGGCAATTATTGCGCACAAGTCATCAGTCTTTCAGACCATAATAGCATGAGAAGGCACACAAGCTTGAGTCGTGCGTGTATCAGGTACCAAGTACGGCTGGATACAGGTATGCATACATATGCTCTTTTGGGAGGTTAAGGTGTGGGGAGGAGGTTGGTTGGTTTGTCCCAAGTTCCACCCCACCGGGCCGTGCTTCTCACATGAGGCTAATCTTCCAGCAAATGTACGAGCAGGCCGACAAAGGCATTGATTGAGAAACTACAAATATTATGAATTTGAAACCAGGTAGTTTTACTAAATTAAATATATACAATAAAGCTTCAATATTTATGGTAAATAATTGAAATTAAAGGGGCATGCATGACTTTGATCTTATTAGTCAGAATTTTGTATGATGAATATTTTAACAGCATCATTTTTTTATGTATAGTTACACCTACATTATTGACAAGCTATGATTATGCAACTAAGAGAGTTGTAGTATGATATCACTTCTCGCACATTACCCATAGTACACATTAATGTTGTAAGCCCAAATTCTGGACCAGAGAAATATAATCAAGGACCTTATGAACCCCCAAAAACATCATAAAAATAATCATCATCAATACCATTCCGTGATGGAACGCGTGGTGCATCATTCGCAAAGACCGCGTCGTCGAATCGAACATTCAATAAACGGATCTTTAATCCGTAGTTACTGATCAGGTTAATCAATTTGCTAGTCTCTGCTGTGATGGGCTGTTGGTTGAGAATCATGAGCAATCCGTCGAGCCATTCGGACGCGATGCTTGGCGACTGAGGGCGGAGGCTTAGCAGTATAGCCTCCTTTTGGGTCGCTCTGCTTCCCGAGCGGGTATGACCGTTACTCTTCTGAGTGTCTCCGGGAGTTGGAGCCAAGAGAGCGTAGCCATGGATGGTAATCCTTGTGGAAGACACCTGATGGGATACGCTTTTGACGGTTGATGCCGACGAATCATCTGGTGACGCTGAGACATTTGAGACTACTGAAGAGACAACGGATAAATCAACTGATTGACTATTAGTTATGCGATTTCCAATGGGGCTATTGGGACAACCTCACTTTTTCCTGGTAGCGAATCAAGCTCTGGGGGTTTAGTTCCTACTGCATCGAAATCCCCGAAGTGTAAAAAGCGTCGATTATGTGAAAGCTGGACGAATTTCCACTTTGGGTTGCTTGGTGCCCCCTCTACTTTCGTTGAGTTCTCGTTAGGGAACCAACCACCTTGCAATAAACAGCGTATTCTCTGCTCTTTCACAAATTGAAGAGCCTCGTGCTGCAGCTCTTCGCGCACTTGTCGTAAATGCTGGCCCCAAACATCTTCGTATGTCAATTCAAGTAATTCCATCTGCAAGTTGCGAAGCCGGGTATACTCAAAGTCACTCAGTTCTTCCTCCACATCCTGAACGTCTTTTGTGCGGGGTGCTCCCCCAACAACTGATTCAATCAGGATACGAACGAGCTCAACGATCTTCTCGTAATCTTCAATCTCCGCCTCCGTAGCCTTCCACAAACGAAAGAAAGCATATAGGCCAGCGACGTGTAATCTTGTCCAGTGCAACAGTAGAGGCTTGAACAGCTTATCCAAATTGGAGCGCGACTCCAAGATCAAATAACTTTTGGCGTCCTCAATCTCTGATTTGTCAACTTCAAAATGGTCATATAGAATAGAGGTGACGGATAAAGAGGCACGTGCAATTGGGCAACGCTGCTGTGTTGATTTTGTTGATTGCTCAAGTAGCATTTTTTGAAACTCGTCCTGATGATTTCTAACGAAATCAGCCAAGTCCATCATTCCCAAGAATCCCATGTCCTCAAACTGTACTACTGGACTCTCCGATTCGAACCCAAGCCGCCTCCATTTTTCCGGATTGTGTTTCCTTGATCTTCGAACGTCATTTCCGATTTCGGGTCCCATATCTTGGTTACTTGAGAGGTGAATGCCTTTCAATGCCCTTCTATGCTCCGGCTTTTCTAAATCCAGCGGGATATCTCGCCATTTCCTCAAAAGGACTTTTGTCAGGGACTGAAACTCGATCAGGGGGTGTGCATGGTCCTGTAGAGCAGTGCCTTGCATTAGGGAGTAAACAGCCTTTATAACTCCCAAATCCTGAAGCTTTTGGATAAACTTTGGCCATTCGAGTTCCGAGTCATTTGTAATAGAATCACGCATCAGGGAATTTATCAGTTGCAGAGCATTGGCGCACAGGGCATGGTCTGCTGATGAGAGCCTGCTGACAAGCATTTCCAAGAACTGGGGATATATGGCGATAGCAGGCTTCAAGGCGCGGAATCCGAAGGTGGCATTCTCTGACAAGCGACCACCGGTATAAGGATGTGATACGATAGAAACTAGCATCGCCATTGCACCCCTTAGGATATTCACCAGAGGGTGAGTCACGATAAGCTCGACAATCTAGACAAAGATAGACGGAGCACAGGTCAGCGGAGGTGATCGTTGGGAGATTTGATGACGCAATAATTTGTGTAGCAAAAGGTAGTTGAGTTGTTGCACATACTCTTTCGACCACTTCCTGGTCCACATATTCCCATCCCTTATCGACTTCAAGCAATCTTGCAAAGCTTGTTAAACTATATGCCAAGGTATTTCCACTCGCATGTAGAGTGAGGTAGCGTAGCCTGGTTAAGCCGTCTTCAGCAATAAAGATATCTGCAAATGAAGGGTCTGCTATACTGCTTTGAAGCTTGAAGACGGCCATCTTGCGCACCGCATCTTCGTCGCTCCCTAGTCTCTCGACTAGGTCGGAAACATTGCCCTCCATGACAAAGTAGTTCCGGCGATCTGACCTGTAGTCGTGATTGAAAATGAAATTATACCGTCGACGGATTTCCTATCACGAAGATGTTTCCCCCATCGAATAAAGAATAATATGAGGAGCCCTGGAAATTGACTTGAGGGACGAGAAGCATGAGTACGCAGTAGCCGTAGATAAAGGGCGATCGTCAAAATGCCAAGAGACGGACATCAGGAACCGTGACTTAAACCAGACCAATAATGAATACGACCTGGGAGGTAGAAATATGCAAGAGGGAATACTAATCGTAGGAGTACTTACTTGTCTAGACTGCGAGTAGGATTTATGAGCTATTAATATGGCAATGCCGCGTGTTGCAGTCCAAGTATTGCTGTACTACTGGAGTTGCTTACTGGTAGTTGGAAGGTCTACGAGAACTTAACATACATAGTCGAGCGTCAACGAGACATATTAAGAGCAAAATCAACAAAGGAGCTTCACAACTCGGACCTTGGGTAGCAACTATCCACACGCCATTTTGTTACTCCATAAATCCCAACAGCATCCAGTCTTTTGTCGCTTCTTTGTTGCCCCAATATCTAATACTGTGATGATCGATTGTCATTCATAAAAGCTCACACGTTCTCTTTTCTCATCTGCGTCCCCCTCCAAATCCTCCTTTTATCTCGTCCTATTCTATCTCTATTACTGCTTTCGTTCGAGCCGTGGTGATTTCCAGCATGTCCGGCTTTTCGCACGAGTTCAGCGGCTCTGTCTCTCCTAGTTCAAGTTTAAAGAAGCGGAAAAGAGAGTCTATCCAGGTAGATGCTCCAAATTTGAGCAATAAGTAGGTGTCTCAGGCGGCCTTTCAACACCAAGGCTTATCTCTAATTTCCCTGGATATTAGCTCAAATCCCCGAATCATATCGTCGGCACACGGATCGAATCACCCGCTTTTTTTGAACCATCCTAATGTATCTACGGACAACGAAGCATATGCTGCTCGATTGCAGTGTCCTCCCCGAAAACGACGAGTTCAACAATCACTTATGCAGTCTTCCTTCTCTCAACCTTTGCACACCAATTCGCCGCACAATAAGTTGCTATCTCCAGCAATTTGCGTCTCACCATCCTCGAACGTTTCATCCCCACCTGTATCTCCGAAAACCCTTGTACCGAGATATGCCCACCAGCAAAACCCTTGCACATCAGCGTCATGTTTACGCCCCTGCCATATATGTCATAGGAGACCAACCACGAGAGAACTTCTAGACGCATATGCAGACTGTGACTTGTGCTACCAGCGAACATGCTACATCTGTCTCCGCCAGTGTGAATCCGGTGATTGTGGTGGCCGGCGTGGTTTCGAGGATGAACCTACATGGAGAGACACATACAATTCATTACGGCTCGACAAAGACAGGTATCGATCTCGGATTAGGCAACCTCGGACGGTATGCTCGCGCTGCGCTTTGGAGGGTATAACTGAGACTGGCTTGGAAGTGATACTATGTCTTGAATGTGTTCACGAGAACTACCGGAAGTGATTGCTTCTAAGTAGCTGGGACAATATCTCGAGAGCAAGACTATGTCGGAGCCAGATCGGGCTTCAGATATTTGCAGGTAGATCATCTCAGGTCCTTCCATTTATTTCCCCCTCTTAGAAACAAATAACTAGGCTTGAAACAGTGTTCTGCAATTTCGTCGAATATGTACTATAAAATGCTACTGCTTGGGTATTTTTCAATAATAATTACCCTGTAGAAGACAGAATATTTGGTGAATTCAGATGAGTAACAAATCTGATTGCCCAGAAGAATAAACGCCAATGAAAGGCTGAACAGCCTCAGCCACAGCCATCATTAATGGCCCTTATCATGGTTGGTCATCTATATCCCTCTTAAAATACTACTACTCCCATACTTGTGAGGAGCAAGATATAATGAGGTAAATCTCTCTATAGGACTTCATGAGATATCAACGCTCTTGATAAAAGTAGGGAATTTTGCTCTAAGATTGCCCCAGAATTCGAAAACAAAAAAAAGCATTGATATATTGTATGGAGACAAAAGTGTGGATAAATCAAGTCCGATCCGCAGTTATACAAAATTTTAGGATCAATCTCTGATAACACCTCCCGGTTTCTTTCAAATCTCTCTACCTTGGACGTCGCATCAGACCATGGCCATGCGGTATAACGTAGACATTTGGCAACTAGAAAAGAGGTTGCTAGTATATACTATGTACTAGGGTGCTGCATGCAATTTCAAGTCGAAAATAATCACCGGCCAAACCTCATTTGTGCCCCAGCATAGTGCCATAAGCCCCGGAGAAATCCTTGGTACTCAACACGTTCACCGTAGCCGATCATGCCATTATTGTTGTCGCCTGTGCAAAACATCTCGGTGAGTCGGATGTGCCAGGGCGGATACCCATCTAATTTCAAAAATGGACCAAATACTAGAAGTAGATCTGGCTCAGGTTTCACCGAGATATTAGGTTCAAGTGAATCGGTCTCGGGGCCCGCGGAAGACAAAATTGCTTCCTGGGAGGGTTGTGTAGTAATCTCGCTAATCTCCGCATCAACCAGTTCCATTGTGATATCCTCCGGTGATAATTTGCCGTTCTGTGACATTTCCGCCAACGTTTTAGTCAAATCCACGAATGTCTCCCGGCCATCTGTTGCAGACAGAAGAAGTAGGGTAAGGGAATCGGTATTGGATTTATGAGCGAGAGGGCCTTCGCTGTGATCATGCTCGTACACGGAATGATGAGGGGCAAACACTCGGAGAGTGGGTTGTTGCGAAGGAGGGCCGAAGTACGACGACAGTTTATTCGTAATGACTTGGTGCAATATGGGAATACAGGATTTCAGTGCGCCTGAGAACGAATTAAGTCAGTGTGTCGGCCTTGAAGCTCCCACATCATTTCATGCTACTCCGGCGCTGCTGTACTTACCACTCTTTTCGTAAATACTCAACACTGGGATCCCAGAACTTGTACTCCAGGAGGCAAGTTCAGCAACTTCATCCATCAGTACGGCCAAAGCATCCTCCTCCTTGCGTAATGATAGTATGACGCTCAGATGTTCCGGCAACCGGTTCAGGCCCTTCACATCCTTTCTGATCAATTCTGGAGTTCGATGGTGGTAGTATATGACGGCTAACACCCGATCCAAAGTAGCATAATAGCCCTGAACGAGTCGGACAAAAATGCCAAAGAAAATATGAAGAAACGTGTAAGTGATCTGATGAACTTGTGATTTAATAAAAGTGCGGATTGGGGTCTTTCGGGGAAGTCTCTTGCGTCGTTGAGGTCGCTGGGGTAATTCTGAAGGGTCAGGAAGATATGGCCTCAGAATCTTCTCGCGATCAGTCGCGCTAAGCTTGGTTCCTCGGGACCGAACATCATCTCTAAGCATGTCCTTATCAAGCCGTGAAACCATATTTGTGGTTGTTTGGCTAGCAAAATATCCTTGAAAACAGAATGTGATGTGCTAAGATTGATGAGGCCAGGCGGGGGTGCAAACTTGCCAAGAAATACATATGTATGAAGGAATAATATCAGCTGAGCGCTGTTATTGTAGAGAATTCTTGTTACTCTTTAGTATTACTATTTAAATTGTGTAAGTTTATGCTATACAGTGTTAAGAATAGTCATAGAAGTGTATTATGCTTCGAACTTCTAATAATTGGTACCCAGGTCGTAATTTATATTAACTAAACTATTTGACTTCACATGGCGGTTACCTCAGCAGGATATAACCCAAAGTTATGTCATGTGGAGCTGGAGGAGAAACTGGACATCTTGTTCAGAGCAGCTCATCAAAATCAATAAACCCAGCATTGCTCCATATTCCTGTGATAATTACCTTTGTTCATACCTAAGCCCTCTATGTAAGGGCATATCATATACACTTTCACGAAGATGCCAGACAATGTGAGCTTGTCCTCACAATTACATGCCACGTCTCGATCGGTCTTTCCAAAAGGCCCGAGCTTCTCCCTCGAGGACTTCTCTAGTCGCGATTTCATTGTGAAAGAATTTATCGAGGCCCTTTCCGATTCTGCGATCTCGCACCGTCGCTCCGTCCTCGGACCTGCCACAGGAAATCAGCCGTTTGACCCCAAACCTCTTATCCGAACATTTGAGCATGCGCAACGGCGCCTCGGCGAACTTTCTGGCGACCTAGAGATCCGAGAAAATGAATTGTCAGCGGCAGTTCGCAGGGCGGAGGCACAGCACTCCCAAAATCTCAACACCCTGGGTAAAAAGTTGAAACAGGCCATTGAGTCGTTTCAGCAGCTGGATACATCACTCCATGGTGCCGGTCACGCTGGAGGAGAAGTTGTTGGGGCAACCGGGAATATGGCGGTTGAAACTGGAAGAAGGCTTGAAGAGCTGGATCGACAAAGACGCAGGGCGCTCGATGCTCACTTCCTGTTGGAGTGCTGGGATGGTGTGAGTAATAGAGGAGAAATCACACCTTTGGAGAATTTACGACGATCGGGAACCGGTGAAGCCAAAGTACGTTCGGCGCAGATCGCAAGGCAGTTGTTGAGAATAAGCCAGAGGCTTGACCCGCAACGATGGAACGAATCAACTGGGAGAAGTAATGAGCTGTACGGAAAAGGCGATTCGCCAACATTCAAGAAAACCATCGATGGCAGTGGGTTCAGATGGAACACTAGAGAGATCATTGAGAAGTTTTCCGAAACCCTCGAGAAGGATCTTTTGAAACAATTTGATGATTTCTACCGCAAGGCAAACTTTGAAGGCATGAAAGACTGCGCCACCGTGCTTCAAGACTTCAATGGGGGTGCTAGTGTTGTTGCATTATTCGTCAATCAACACCAATTCTTCATTGATCGAAGCCAGTTAGTGACGGAAGAAGTAGGAGGCGACCCGGAGTCTTGGGAAATGCTTGCAGACCCAGATGCAGAGCCTTTGAAGGTGGAACCTAGCCTTCAATCATTGATTGACGAGGTCAAGGTTGTGGTGCAGGAAGAATCAGCTATAATAAAGCGGGCATTTCCTTACTATGAGCAAGTGCTAGGGAAATTCCTACAGCGTGTGTTCCAACAATCTATCCAACAAAGGCTCGAGCTGGTGCTAGAGAAAGCAAATAGTGTTTCATCGCTAGCTTTTCTCCGATCTCTTCAGAGCTCCCGCAGCTCTATCAGTAACCTGGTTGATGACCTCAAAGCACATGGGCTGACTGAGCATCCAGACAATATCTCCTCCCAGTCATCGCTTGTGCTCGATCAACAACTAGAGGATCTGTTCGTGCCATACTTTGTAGGGTCGTCCTACATCGAGCGGGAGAAAAGGACCCTCGAAGAATTATACACTTCTCTACTTTTCAAATTTACCACTTTTCACGCCCGTAGGAAGAAAGCTACGACAACCTTTATAGCTTCCCTCTCCAAGTCCGGCAGCGAGCTACTGGCATCTGCACGCGATGCATACGCCAGCCGCCTAGAATCGTCAGATCTCTCATCTACACAAAAGAATGTTTTACTCCAAGTGGCAGGGCTAAGGGAGTCTAGCGATCTTATGAAACAGTCTGACATCAAATTGACTGAAGATGATGGCCAACCTAGCGTAGCCTACGCTAAACGCATGCTTAAATGGCTCGCTGAGGCCGTTGGGAGAGGATTGGAGCTGGGCGTGAATAGTGAAACACCAAAAGATATGCTTACACTATTGAACCTTCTTTTATCGGTCATGGGAGACGGCTACATCGAAGTTTGCCTTGATGGCGCTTTGGAAGCAGCAGCCGCCCAGGAATCGGGGAAAATCGAGCCCGATTTTGCCTACCTGCCCGCCGTGCGAGTCTCAATAAGCATCGCAAATCTAATGGTCATGTGTATCAACACACTCCTCATTCCATTGGCAGCAGGCAGTGTTACTGTTCGACGGGAAATGGAGAAGAAGACTAACTTGACCACAGTGCGTATAGAGGAAAAAATCAATGCAATTGAACAAAAGGTTATCGATACCACTTTAATGTGGGTGAATAAAATCCTCTCCAGCCAGAAAAAGAATGATTTTCGACCAAAAGAAGGCGATAGCACAGCTTGGTTAGAGAAACTACAGACACCAGTACGTTACCTTTTTCACCTACTCACTCCCTCGGTCCATTCAAGCGCTATGTTAACCGTTTTACAAAGGCATGTGCATCACTATGCGCTTTCTTGACTCGCACCAATAACACTGCTATAACATCACTGCCATCTAGCGGGGCCAATGTGCGTCAACTGCTCACAGAGATGGCTCTTGGAATACGCGGTCTGCTCCTCGAGCATTTTAAACGGTTCGTCGTCAACGGACCTGGTGGGCTTATGGTCACCAAGGATATGACACAGTACGCCAATCTGCTGAAGTCTTGGGATATAGATGAGCAAATTAAGGGACCATCTGGGGCACTGGATGTTTTACTCGAGGTTGGAAGCCTCTTTGTCATTGGCTCTGAGGCTCTCCGTGAGAGGGTACGCGGCGGTGCGGGCAGTAGTCCTGGGGGGCGGTCTGGAACTAATAATGCTGGGCCAAACAGTCGCGGTCCCGGAAGGACTGGCCACACTGAAGCTGGGCTCAGTGCACAGGAGGTTAGGGCATATGTGTCTCGCAGAGAGGATTCCAATACCTCTGCAATGCAATATGTGCTCAATGTCCTGTGAATTAACCCCGCGCAAGTTCAATTTAACTATCTTATTAGTATAATATTATGACCTCTGTATACCCTGACCTTGGTTCTCAAAAGTATGTGTTATTCATAACTCGCTTCTTCATTGTTCTTTGAAGCTCTCACTTGTTCTTACTCCCAGTAAATGAAAATCTAGCCCCACTTAGCAGTACTACTATCACAGTAAATTACCACTAGACCATAAAAAGGTGCCACGACATTCTTAGTGCAGAGTAATGGGAATACATGCTCGATCTCAGGTTGACATCTAATGATCGACTTCAGGGATTGACTAAAAAGTGTAGGTGCCAAGTAAAGGTAAGGAGTCTACGGGAAGGATGGATGAATTCCCGGGTTGAAAAACATACACATGAAGAGTGCAGCTCAAAGGGCGTAGAGTCTACAGACAGGCTCCCAAGTGTGAATTTTCAAACTCAAGATTTTGGTTGCGTGGATGAAGCTAAGAGGGTGCCTTTTTGAACCTATTTTATACCGTCTGTTCGTCTTCAAGTTCTCTCACTCCTGTGGGGCAATCTTGCCTAAATAATTAATCCTAGACCTACATATCTCAAGGACATGCTGGAGGACCCTGTAAGTTTTGGTCGGGGTGAGCCAACCTCTCACTCAGGTCATCCGTTCATCCTCTACTCCGTACTTCAAGTGAATTAGAACTCATAATTACCCCACTCCTTTCGAGTAACCAAGCATGGTTACCCATCTACCTCTCTGGCTCTCAAAAATGAGCCTTGAGTGAGCATCTCCTTGTTTTGTGATTCCCTCAATAATGGACCTGGCCAATAGTTCGCATCTGTGAGGTTCTCGAACCAGGTCTCTGGTCTATCTCCGTCCAACAAATTAGACAACTGATTACACTATTGGTGCACTACCAACTGGAAAGGCCAACTATCACGCCTAGTGCGAGCTGACCATGTGTCTTGGCTTTTTAGCTTTCTTGAGAGACTCAAACGAATGACACGAGGAATTCAAGCTAAGGTTTTCGAGAATAATTGGTCCCTTTCTGCTCTCCGTTCCCCTTTTTTTCCACCCCCAAAAAGGGTTATCAATTTTCTTTGTATCCCGATGCTGTGGAGGGCAAAGGAGGAGTTTCAATTATTATGGTATCGCCTTTTGACAGTCTTACTTTGGTTTAATGTATTCCTGAGGTGTTGGGAACCCCTTGAACTATTTGAGCCTGTTCGAGTAGTATGATTCCAGAAATACCCACAGCCCTATTTCTTTTTCTTTTAACAGGCCTCTCCCTCCAATTCCTGAATGACTTATGTGGCGTCTCCTCCTTCTCTTCGGTCTCAGTGTTTGGAGCCATTCTGCAGGGAATCGCACTTCCCAAGGAAGTAATTGATAATATTATGAGAGTACGTCCTGCAACACCGTTGCACCTGTTCCCCACCAAATTTTTGCTACGCCTAAGATTAACTTTCGACCCTATAGTTTTCTCTTCTTTCCTTACGCTCTTTCAATCTATCATGAATGAGTCGCTGTACGACAGCTTTCGGTGGCTCGATGATGATGGAGATCTTGACTTGAGTCTCGCGGAATATCCAGCACCTATTACCAATCCATTGCCCAGTAAGCGTAAACCTTCATTTGGAAGGACGCTCTCACTCAACTCTGGCCATCTGAGGAGACCTTCTTTTCAGAGGACTTTATCATCCAACTCGACCAACCTGGCTCGCAAATCAATCTCATTCACTCATGGACGAGCTCCACTTTCCAGCGGACTCCCTGAAAAAACATCATCGCTAGCAAATGTCACAAGCACCGGCTCTTCAAGTTCTCGACCCTCGAGCAAAGGCCAGTTCTATCACGTCCCTCGATCTTCTACTTCAAGCATCGATCCCTCCGCCCAGTACTATCAGGACCCCGAAGCTCGCTTGAAGCTCCGAGTTTACCTTGCATCCCCGCAGAAGTTTGACGAAGCATTAGAGTATGGGTTTCCTGCTTTGAATAATCAGGAGATTTCCATGCCTAAAAATGGGCCACCAGCTTCTCGTCAGGGTGCCCAGGGATTCACAGGCACATTTCTGGAAGACGATGACGCCTCAGTACTGGACGAAAATTCTGAACTGTATCCGAATATCTCTCGGCTCTCATATGTCCTTGAAGATCCTCAACTTCCACAGAACACTACAATTTTGGATGTTAAGAGGCAATCTGAGGTTCCACCGTCGAAATCAGGTCCTCATCAACACCAGACATCACGCGAAATGACATTGAGGATGACATTGACAAGGCCGGACCTTCGAACTGATTCACCCCCAACCCCTTCCTCGGTCGGTGATTTGTCAATATCAACAGAACTACCTCATATGGACCAATGCTCCCATTCTGGCAAACTTGATGCCAATGGCCATGGCTTGGTCAAGAAGATGTGGCGAAAGTTTTGCAGGCGGAAGTATTGAATCATTGGTACCAGTACGGAAGTATACCTCGCTGGTGCTGTCTTCCTTGTTTTTTTACGATTTATGATTTCTTCGCAAAATACTCGATTGTTTTTATTCACTCTCTGAAGTTTTCTATAGACCTCTATAGCACCGTCCTGTTCCAGATACCCGGGATAAATATTTTTATTAGGATCTACTGCGCAATTGACTCAGCAAAGACCCAAATTATCATCTACATCCTAGCATCTAAGCTTCGAAATTGGCGCATAATAGTAATGATAAAAGGTAGAGTGGGTGTATTGTGAGTATCAGTGAATGATCAGAAATTGAAATGTAGATGTATGTTTTTCTGCATCCATGCCTTTTGTCTGCTACCTTATCTAAGATGACTTTAAGATAAGCCATGAATCAAACACGTGATCACGGAGCTGTCAGAGCCTCTGAGGCCACGCAGTTGCCTACGATAACAAGCAATCCTTCTGGCCTCTTCTCGGAACCTTCAATTGTCTGCAACCTCTTATCTTTTTTTTTCATCTCGTTTGATTTAATATATATAGGACATCAGTTGAGTTTATCTCCAGATCTGTATTCCTCGTCCAACCGCTTAAACCCGGACCTCAAGCGCATTGCGCTCCACGAAACCCTTGGATAGCTGTCATTCAGATGTTTCTTGACTCACGGTCATGATTTCCCGATGGCTTCTACTTGTGAGCTGCCTAATACTGGCGCTGACCTTGCCGCCCAGCACCCTTGCGAAAAAGGATACGCTCGATCCCAAACCATACGAATTAAAAGACAAACCGCTCTTCCTGTTCTTCTTCGAGGACACAGATACCGTGCTTATGAGCTTGTACAATGGAAACCTTCTACGATCAACCGATGCTGGTGAGAGCTGGAAAGAGGATAGCACGAAAGAAGTTGTTTCCATTCACCCACACCCTTTCGACAAAAATAAAGCCTATGCCGTAGGAGCAAACCAACGACACTGGATCACTTCTGACCAAGGCGACACCTGGTCCTCGTTCGAGATTGCAGGATTCCCATATATCAAAGACCCCGCACACGGACCCTTCTCTTTCCATGGCTGGGATTCAAGCAAGGTCATTTTCGAGGTTCGGGAATGTGCGACATGTGGAACAGTGCAATCACACTATACCAAGGATGACTTTAAAACGATCAATGTAATAGGTGAGAGTGCTGCCGGTTGTGTGTGGGCAGTAGGTAATCCTAGCTTTGGAGAAGCTTTGGATGTTCCAGAGGCCATGAAGGATCGTACTCTTTGTGTGGCCTATGGCTTGAAGGATCGATCTAGACATGGAAACCGCCTCGTGTACTCGGATGATTACTTCGGCAAAAGCGGTATAGAAGTGAAGCTCCAGAATGGACGTCCGGTTTCCGGTGTTACTAGCGTTGCGGCAGTGAAGAAGTTTCTAGTGGCCGCTGTCGAATCGAAGGGGACATATGAACGTGCTCTATATGTGTCAATCGATACCCAGATTTGGAATCGGGCGGAATTTGATGGCCATCGAGTAGAGAAAGATTCGTACACGATATTGGAGAGCACCAATTACAGTCTTCAAGTGAACGTCCTATCGACTCATTCCAAAGGCATGGGAACGCTATTCACGTCCAATTCTAACGGTTCCTATTTCACGCGCAACATCGAACATACCAATTGCAACTCTGAGTCCTATGTCGACTTCGAAAAAATAGCCACTATTCAAGGAATAGTGGTAGTGAATATAGTGAAAAACCCCAAGGAGGTCGAGTCCGGCTCCAATAAAGAGGTTATTAGTAAGATTAGTTTTGATGACGGAAGGACTTTCAGGGATTTGAAAGTTGACGGCGACCTTCTTCATCTCCATTCCGTGACTACCGCTTCTAATCTTGGCCGTGTGTTCTCGAGTCCAGCACCAGGGTTGGTCATGGGCATCGGCAATACAGGCAGTTACCTAAAGGGATACGAAGATGGTGACCTCTATATATCGGACGACGCTGGCCTGACTTGGCGGTTTGCTCTCAAAGGGCCCCATATGTACGAGTTTGGAGATCAGGGATCGGTTATTGTGGCTATCAAGGACCGTGAGAAATCTAAGAAGATTGAATTCTCCCTCGACCACGGCAAGTCATGGGATGCAGCCGAGCTCGAACATAAGATCTCCGCGTTAACTCTCACAACGACTCCTGATTCAACGACCTTGAAATTCGTCCTGGTTGGGTTGCAAGGGGACAATTCAGAAAAATCCGTTGTTTATTCGTTAGATTTTGAGGGGTTCTATCAGCGGAAATGCAAGGAAGATGACTTTAACAACAAATGGCCAGCTAGGTTAGATGAAGATGGGAATCCCGACTGCCTGATGGGCCACAAGCAATTTTTCCGACGCAGAAAAGCCAATGCAGACTGTTTTGTGGGTGAGGAATTCAAAGACCCGAAGCCAATTTTCGAAGCATGCAAATGTACTGCTGAGGACTTCGAGTGTGAAATCAAACCAAGTGAGGATGGCAAGAACTGTGTTCTACCAGACCTTCTGAACCATCCCGAAGGGCAGTGCCGAGAGCCGACTGATAAATTTATGGGCCCGTCAGGTTGGAGATTAATACCAGGGAATGAATGTATTCGAGACGGTGGAGAAAGTCTTGACGAGAATATTGAACGACCATGCGGGGATGTTGGGGGTGGCTCTAATGAGATCACCCATACGCCCGAAGTCTTCAAGGCAAGAGCCGCTAAGTACTATTACATGGAACGCCAAGCAAGCAATTCTGGATCTGACGAGACGGTTATGATGCTAACTTCGGAGAACGAATTTTGGCTTTCTCATGACCATGGCAAGAGTTGGAAGCAGTTTTTCGAGGACAAGAGGATAACAGAAATAGTCCCTCATTTCTATACCAGTGATGCAGCTTTTCTCTTAACAGATGGCCTAGAAGGTTTTTGGACCATTGACAACGGACACGTCTTCCGGCATTTCAAAGCACATATCCCCCCGAACAAGGGCGGCCCTCAGAGAACCTTAAAATTCCACCCCTCGAATAGAGATTGGCTAATCTGGAATGGTACTCCCGATTGTGAATCAAGCGATTGCCCTTCTGACGCATATGTTAGTTTCGATCGTGGGGAGCAGTGGCAGCTTCTCATGCGCTCTGTGAAAAGATGCGAATTTGAGGGTCGTGATAATCGGCCAGAGAGCGAGTATCTCATATTTTGCGAGCAATATGAGAACGAGAACCCGAACAACCGGTTACAATTGTTTTCTGCGAATGACAAATCGTTTAACTTTAACAAACCCATTTTTGAGGACGTCGTTGAGTATGCTACAAAGTCGGAATTCATCATCGTGGCGTCACGCAACCCAGACGATCAGGACGCTTTGAAGGCCAGTGTCAGTGTTGACGGCAAGACATTCGCTGACGTAAATTTTCCTCCGAACATCGTGCCTATTCAGAAATCGTACACTGCACTTGACAGTTCAACACACGCTGCTTTTCTTTACGTCACAATGAACAATGACGAAGGGTCGAAGTACGGATCGATCGTGAAGAGTAACAGCAATGGAACATCTTATGTCCTCAGTTTAGACTCTGTGAACCAAAATGACAACGGGTTCGTTGATTTTGAGAGGTCGCAGGTCTTGGAGGGTGTCATTATTGCGAATATTGTCAGCAATGTGGAGGAATTGTCAAACGGTGTTTCCAAAAAGCTTAGGACAATGATTACCCACAACGATGGAGGTGAATGGGCTCTACTTGCCCCTCCACTGAAGAATGCCAACAACGAGGATTTTCCGTGCTCGGTGGAAGAAGGGAAGGGTACTGAGAGATGTTCCCTCCACCTTCATGGATACACGGAACGCATAGATGACCGTGACACTTTTTCCTCTGGATCCGCAATTGGCTTGATGTTGGCCGTGGGTAACGTCGGGGATCACTTGTCTGTGGACGAGGAACCAAATACGTTCATGACTCGAGACGGCGGGATTTCCTGGAAATCCATCAAAACGGGTCGGTACATGTGGGAATATGGAGACTCTGGCTCGGTGATTGTGATCGCACCTGAATCAAAACCCACAAAGACATTATACTACAGCACAGACGAGGGCAATACTTGGCTGGAATATGAATTTACAAAAGAGGAGGTCCTCGTCCAGGACATTTCGACTGTGCCATCCGACAATTCAAAAAATTTTCTTCTTTGGACCAAAAAAGCAAACCTTGATAAAACATTCACAACAGTTAACATTGACTTCAGTGGACTGCATGCCGGGCAGTGCAAGCTTGATGAGAGTCAAGAGAATAACGATGACTACTACCTTTGGGAGCCGAAACATCCTTTCCAGAATGGAAATTGCATATTTGGCCATGTTGAACAATATTATCGCAAGAAATCAGAGGCTCAATGCTGGAATAATTGGCTCGAACCTCATCTCCACGGCATTGGGGAGAATTGCAGCTGTACCAGAGCGGACTATGAATGGTACGTGTCGGTGGATATAATCACTTACTTCGTTTTGTCAAGGGGCCAAGCTAATCGCATTTAGTGACTATAACTACCAAAGGCAGAGTGATGGTAGCTGCGCTCTTGTTCCCGGACTTGAAAAGCAAGATGCAAGTGCATATTGTAAAGATCATCCCGACGCCATTGAGTATTGGGAGAAGACCGGATACCGGCGCATCCCTCAAACGACATGCGACGGTGGTCTGGTTCTGGACCGTCTTGAATCACACCCGTGCCCTGGTAAGCAAGAAGAGTACGACAGGAAACACGGTATAAGTGGAATCGGGCTATTCTTTGCAATTACCATACCAATTGCTGCTGCTGCTGCCATTGGTTGTTACATCTATACTAGGTGGGATGGCAAATTTGGCCAGATACGCCTCGGGGAAGCCACAGGGACTTCTGAAGGCTTGTTGTCGCGGGATTCTTTGCTCATCACGATCCCAATTACGATAATTGCAGGTGTTGTGGCTGTCGCAAAGGCACTTCCGCTCCTCGCCGTAAGTGTGTGGAGAAGTGCTAGGGGGTATATGAGCCTTGGGCGCCGGAGAACTTATTCACGGCCATATTCGTCTCGGGATGCTTTTGCTGCCCGGCGAGGGGACTACACTAGCGTCGTCGATGACGAAGACGAGCTTCTTGGAGTTGAAGACGCTGAGCTTGATGAGGATGATGAAATTTAGCGAAATAGTAGCTTTTGTATTATCTGACCCAATGGAGTCTCTCCATTGTTTATCTTTCACATTATGACAGCATTGCTTTCTCTGTGCGTAGATGATTTTGTGACTTCAAATTATTGAGTCCACATTATAAACCTTCCTATCCACTCAGCATAGAAAGCAGAAAAAGAAGCACCAAAGACCCTTGACCACAATGGATCAACAGACTCATATCTTGCACCCTTCAGGTTGTAAAAATGCTCAATAATTTCTTACCTATCTTTCCGAAAACTGAGTATCCTTCTAATTAGGTGGCAGCTACAGCTAGTCGTATTAACGTAATCCACGGCCGAGCCGTCCACACGGTCAAGCCGTCCGTTTTTGACCACCAACACCACCAAGACTACCAAGCAATCTTCAACACGTCATTACTCCACCACCACCTTCTAAAATGCCATTATCTCAAGAGAGTCGAATTCAAATGGCCATACACGCGTATAAAAGCAAGAAAATTTAATTAAAAACAGGTGCAGCTAAAGTTTTTGGGATTCCAAAGTCTACCTTTATTAAGCAGCTTAATGAAGTCAAACCACGCTTAGAAACACGTGTAAATGGTTATATATTAACAGCTATTAAAGAAAAAACTCTTGTTAAATGACTTTTAAATACAGATAAATAAGACTTATTAATTTAACCTGAGTTCCTACATGAGATGGCCTAAACTCTACTCCAGGCATGTACCCAGGATTCTACTCAGACTCTAGGAGTTAACTAGACTTTTACCTTTGCAAAACACTATCCTAAGCTCTATACATGATATAATTAAAGATTTACCTATTAGCAGGCTAAACAGGAGAATCTAAAGATTATAAAATCATGATTTTAAACTATACATGAAGCTATTTAAGAGCATGGTATATATAAGGATAATATCTGGAACTTTAATAAAACTAGCTTTGCCATGGGACTCTGTATCTTATCTAAGGTTATTATTACTATTAAGCATAGTAAGAGGCCTTGTACAGTTATTCAAGGAAACCATGAATAAATTACTATTATTAAATATATTAATTCTAAAGAAGTCTTTTTATTAAAAATGATTATTCTTAAGGGAAAGAAACAGCAGGCTACTTAATATTAAGAGCCTAACCTGCAGATATATATAGATTAAAAGCTTGCAGTTAGCAAGAATAGGTAGATAATAGATAAGATAGGCCTTTACTAGCTTAAAGAGCTATTTAAACCTTTCTCTAGGCTTTACTCTACTAGTATAAAGTAATTACTTGTCCTTGATAACTATTCTAGTTATTAGACTGTAGAGTTTAACATCTTCTACAGAGATAATAATATTATTTGTCTTTATATGCCTTTATATACCTCTTACCTCCTTCAGTCACTTGATATAAGTGTTTTTAGGCCTTTTAAGCATGTGTATAGGAAGCTAGTTAAAGACATGATAATGGCTGGCAATAATTATATTAATAAACAGAATTTTCTTTATCTCTACCCACCTGCATGAGAGAAGGTCTTAATTACAGGAAATATCTATAATAGCTTTACAGGAGCAGGCCTTAAATTATTAAATCAGGCTTATATTCTTAAAAAAATTATCTTCTAACTTTGTATACCTACACCACCTTTTATTAATATTAAAGGGTCAATTTCCTCTGCTTTTTAGACTTCTTAAAACTCTTATTAGCTTAATTATAAGGTTAAAAGCCTGTAAAAGAGTCTTTTAAAAAAAAGGACCCTCTCTAGTAGTCCAGTCTTTTATATTTAACATCTTGAGAAAGCTGCCCAGATAATAATAAATATAAACCTTCTTCTTTAGCAAGAAATTAAGGTTCTATGTGCTGAAAATAAGCAGAAGATAAAGAAAAAAGCAAGAAGGCAGGGTGTACTAGCAGGTAATATTACTTTATCTGTATAAGAAGGCCTTAATCATATGCAGTGCCTTAATACACAGGTTGAAGCACAAGTTAAGGAGCCTATACCAGGGCCTTGGAAGCGCGCTCCACAGTGCTGCAGTGACTGTGGGATGATTGGTCATATAATTCAGCATTGCCCTAGTAAATAGCTATATAATAACCTTTTAAATAGCCTAATTTAATGCATGTGGTGGTTGA
Source organism: Aspergillus conjunctus (assembly GCA_027569095.1). Classification (NCBI taxonomy): domain Eukaryota; kingdom Fungi; phylum Ascomycota; class Eurotiomycetes; order Eurotiales; family Aspergillaceae; genus Aspergillus; species Aspergillus conjunctus. Next base: position 69,850 of record JAPDEL010000125.1, read on the forward strand.
AAAACTTCAATATTTGAGTTGTGGGGGCAAAAACGGACGGCTCGACCGTGTGGACGGCTCGGCCGTGGATTACGTTAAATATCATGATTAACGTAATCCACCACTGAGCGGCCACCACCACCGAGCGGCCACTGAATTCGACCACCAATTTGAATGAAGGCATCAAACCACCAAAATGTTCACAAATTCTACCAATTCAGCGGTTTAACGCGAAGGTAGAATGTTACTTGCAATTGAAGCTATTCAGAAAGGTTAAATTAAAGGAGCAAAAGCAGCTGCAGAGGCATATAATGTGCCGCGTTGAACACTCTCCTACTGCTTAAATGGACGCGCTTCACGCGTTGACTCTTTATTAAATGGGAGAAAGCTCACCACCATTGAAGAGTCTATCCTTCAGAATTGGATTATATCTGCAGATAAGCGTGGTCTTCCTCTTAAATATCAACACGTGCATGATATGGCTTTAATTCTGCTTAAAAAT
>JAPDEL010000126.1:0-69060 GCA_027569095.1 Aspergillus conjunctus
TTTCTTAGATAAAGCAGTGAAAGAACACCAAGTCATAGCAGCTATTCTTAATTTACAAGTGGTTGGTAATCAGTTTGAAAGGGCTGTTGCGGGAAAAGAGTTTGTAAAGATCAGTTGTAGATCACATAACTGCCAAGACCATTAAGTAAGCAGAGTTGTCCCGCACGAGAGAAAAGTTGACCTCAGCTGACCTGCAACCACTAGGAATAGCGGGGTAAAGTCAATAATTTATGACAATTTCCAGAATCTTTTGCTCATCATCTTTGACTAGAATCCTGTTTATTCTTTCTCTAAAAGCTAAAAATTAGAGGAAGCTATAGCTCCTATGTTTTAATTAAGCTCTATACTTTGAGAAAGAAAATATTATCCATTTAATGGTTTAACCACTTTATTGAAGTCCTAAGAGAAGGTAACAAGCCCGGGATCTTCAAACCAGAAGAGATAAGGTACTACAACGCGCTAAGTCTGCCAAGAAGAGGAAAAGGTTTTCTGGTCATAGAAAAGGGGAAAAAAGAAAACAACTTTAACTTCCATGGCCCTCTGAAAACAATGCTCAGTATCAGCCGACTCTGCTTGAAGAATACTGTTGGCTATTCAAACTCAATGTAAAAAGGGGGCAAAGGTCTTCAAATAACAGATATTGCTCATTAATAAAGCTGTCTGTGAATCACTAGTATTCAACTGCAAAGAGATGTAAAGATACCAGAACAGGAGATGCCCAGGGAGCACAGGTGATTGAATAAAAGAATAATGAGGTTTGGTCTAGGGAACAGACTGTCAGCGCAAAGAATTCTATAAAAACTAGTTGTTCACTGGTAGCATATCAATGTATGATAAAAACTAATCATAGCAATAATCTACATTCTAAACTCATTCTTTGAATCATATGGAAAATATGTTTCTCCTATCATACAGTAACCATCACACCACAGATGCTCCCACCCAGTTCACAGAGCATGAAGTGATCTGGAGGTGTCTGGTGGCATGGAGGTTCAAATTCTGCCTGTTTAATGTTGAATAGGATTGAATCATCTTTTATACTATATTATACTCTTTGCCAAAGCCTTGGGTTTTCCTATGGTCCGAAGTAATGCCTCCTTTATCCCGATTAAGGTATGTGGTTATAAGAGAATGAAGCTACATCATGCTCCAAGGCTTAATTTATTACAGTCATTAATAATATACAGCACAGTACTATGGCATTCACTGGGCTAATTGGACGTGATTGAATGATTAATTATCAATGCCTTCATGCTTATCACTGATGTTCCTTTGTGAGGATGCTTAGCACTGGGATGCCCAGTAACGCGCAATCTTGGGTAATATAACTTCCCCATATTTGTATAAAGAGCGGCTAGTGCCCCTATTGCTGTCGGCTCCTTCAGCTATACTTCGCAACCCAGTTGATATCGAAGTCAACGAGCAGAGGTGAAAGTGTCCACTGATTTCTTGCAAGGATGGAAATTTTTCAAGTCGGAAGATAAGAATAGTGCTCTTAGGTCGGACCTAATTATGGTGGGTGGCCTTGGAGCGCTCGTCCCTTTCCAACTTGCTACGCAGAGAGTCTGGTGGCCAGATCGGGCTCTTCCCCAAGCCACAAAGCCCTGGCACAAAACACAGTATTTGTTACTACTCATTGTGATTTTAATCATATTGCTACAGTCATCTGCAGCTGCCAGGCTTCATAGTAAATCAAATATCTTAATTCGCCGAGTCTCTTTTACTCATTGAAATGGAATCAGAGTCATTTCCTACTAACTGAACCGAATACAATAAGAATCGAGTCCTCTCCTATATTATCTATATTATGTGGGACCCAGCAGCACATGAGAAGGTTTTTGTGGAATTATACAATCTGCCAGCATGTTTCCTGCACAGTTTCTCACACTTTATCCATGAGAGGTATTAATGGGTAGTGGACTCAGACTTCACAGTCGAAATTAATCCCACCCGTACAAGGTCCTCGACCAGACTAAAAAGCATGCCATCGCATCCTCTTTCCGCCATAATATTAACAGTCAAAGGCAACATCTCTGCATGGTTTGTAATGGCGCTGCAGTACGGTGCCTCTCCAATGGGGAGAACATTCTCTGGCTGCTCAGTGAAAACACTGAGGAACGAAGGATAAACCACCTGCAGGGTCCCGATGAAGTTTCCGTAGCTATTGACGGAATCAGGGACAGCGTCCTGTGCGACTTAGAGGACAACTGAATCAGAGCACGTTTCCGGGTCTGGCCTGATGACATGTTGGTTCCACCAATTCATAAAGATTGTTTTGTTGTTCAGTGCTTCATGGATAGCATTGGGATGATATTTCTCGCCAAATTCCCATGTTGCAAGTGCGGAAGGGTTGACGAAGGGAGTGCGGTTATTGTGTTTGGCTATAATCTGCGTAGAATGGATCTCGGACTGTGAGGATTTGTTCTTGCGCGCAAGGCATGAGCCATGTTAGCCCCAGGAAATCGGAAATTGAGCTTGGTGTGCCTTTCGGGTGTGTGTCTTCCCAGAGCGAGGTGTAGTTGAGAGTTGAGACGTTAGCGGATAGGTAGGTTGTTAGATTCTTAAGGAATGAGGATGTGATTTCCTTCTGCTCAGCTGGCACGCTCTCAGACCCTCCACTGGGAAAGCCGAAGACCTGGATGCGTTTGGGATATGATGTAGATTTGTTTAACTCCCCGTATAAGACCTTCGCTGCTGAAGACCATAAAATCCGATCTCGGGCGAGGAAACCCGCAGTATCGTACGCAGACGCAAGAGGAACCCCCCCCCCCCGGTTAAATCGATAAGACTGTGCGTAGGTCTGTTTCCAAACACGCCGTTATGGGTAGATGGGTTGCGGACCGAGTCACCTGTATCTGACCCCAAGGCTAGATCTAACCCCTCGTAGCTCGCAAGTCCTGCCCCAGGCCCAGATGAAGACGACCCCGGCTGCTGGTATCGGTCTCCGCGTGGATTAAATGGAGTCTGGTAGTCAATTGAATCAATTGCATTCTCCGGTGCAGCAAATTGTGCAGTCTTCATCTTTCCAACAAGTACAGCACTTGCATCAATGAGCCGCTGCACGGCGAAGGAATGGGCTTTTGCTGGCGCGTAAAGCCCGTAGTATGCGCGGCTGCCAGCCCCAGTTTTTAGCTCTTTCACGTCGGAGATATCTTTAATACCAATCCGGACGCCCGCAAGTGGGGATTCAGCGACGGGGCAAGGTAGAGACGAGATGGTACTGCGATTGTTTTTGTTGATGCTCCTGGTATCGATGCCTGCAGTTCAATGAATGAACTGTTTGATACGGGGACCAGACAAGAGGCAAATGCGAGCTGAGAGTCTGAGTATAAGCGATATGGATGGTGTAGTGCCCTTGTGGCGAGATGGTAAAAATATGGTCCCAGGGGGTATAGTGGCTGAGTATTTGGACAAATCGCTCCAGAATATAGACGATGTCTTGGACATTTTGGCCTTCTCTTTTGGTATGTCAATATCAACTTCGTCCTGCCATACAATTATTTCTAAAAGAAAAATTAGTGACCGAAAATGCTTAATGAGCTGCTGCCGCAATACCTTGTAGGAATTATAGGTGTTGCTAGCCACTGCCAGCAGTTGCCTCCCATCCTTTCTTCCTTCAATTTGCGATTACAAACAAGTATATCTACTAGATGCCCTCGGGAACCAACTTAGAAGAATCAACTGCAATCGACTTAAAATACCGACTCCACTTAACAGATGTTAAGGCCACCATAATCGCATTCTTTATAATAGCTATCTTTTTTTATAAAAAACCACAGTATATCCTCATGCTGCCATTGGCCCGCATGTGACTAGTTCGAATTAGATAATATTAGGCTTTGTGTTGTAAAACATGATTGGAAAAGACGGGAGTACGTACCGCAGAATGATCATGTATGTCTGGTTCTTTCTGGGTGTCTTACTTCGAGGAAGATACCAGGTGATGGAATTGCCACAAACTATTTATGAAGAATAATAAAGAATCATATTCTAAAGAATAAAGGATAGAAATAAGTAATAGTAAAACTAAAATAATAAACTCGGTAATATTTCACTTCAGGTTCCTTGTAAAGATAAATATTTGAGAGGAACAAGAAACTGTGTTTTGGCTTACGCTAATCCCAAAATAGCAACCAATGATCTAGCACCACCCAGTCCCGATATGGCCTTAGCGCATCCCGTGATCCAAACAGCCTCACGAAAGAAGAAAACACCCCTCGTCCAGCCATCGCTGAGGCGACACTTACCGCCAGGCCACCCTGGGATTAACCTTTTTGCGACCCTTCGCTTCTCTTTCCAGTTGCGTTGGTTTGCTCTATTAATGTTGATTTTGGTTTTTTAACCCTCAAGTCATTCGTTGCAGCCTCTCATTTCCCTTATCGGCGCCCCTTTCTCCGCCCTTCGTTAGGAGATCGTCGGACTCATACCTCCCGAGATAACAGATCAGACGCAAATCATAAGTTGAGGGATAGGCTGCTGGACACGCCGTCAGGATGGGCTTTGGGGATTTCGATTCGATCTGCCGGAAGGCAGCGTTGCCTCTCTGCTCCTTGGTCGGCCCACCGTCAACGATATCGGGTTCCACTGGTGTGATTGCCAACTGTTACGCACGGAATGTTGAACTGGCCAACACCATTATATTTGAAGGCGGCGCTTCTTTTATTCATATTATTGCGCTCGGGATGACGGTGATTATGATCCTACACATCAGGTCTAAATTCACGGCTGTCGGTATGTCTCCGCAATGTGTATCAGGTTTTTCGTCTCAGCAAAAACTTATGATTCTGAATCTACTATAGGTCGCAAGGAGATCATCACGTTTTTCTACATCTATATGGCATTAACTGTGTGCTCCTTGGTCATTGATGCGGGAGTGGTTCCCCCGAGAAGTGGCCCGTTTCCATATTTTGTCGCGGTTCAGAACGGGCTGGCCTCTGCGCTATGTACCTCTTTGCTCGTTAATGGATTTGTCGGATTCCAACTTTATGAGGATGGGACTGCGCTCTCGGTTTGGTTATTACGACTAACCTCCACTGTAATGTTTGCGGTCTCCTTCCTTATCTCTCTCTTGACTTTCAAGTCATGGGGAGGACTGAGCCCTACCAATACCATCGCGCTGTTCGCGGTATTGTATATTCTGAATGCGGTATGCATAGCAGTCTACCTGGTCATGCAGCTGCTGCTCGTGATGAATACGCTGGAGGATCGGTGGCCGCTTGGTCATATCAGTTTTGGAGTCCTAATGTTCATCGCCGGACAGGTGATCCTTTATGCATTTGGTGACACCATTTGCGACAAGGTTCAACACTACCTGGATGGACTTTTCTTTGCTTCCTTCTGCAACCTCCTGGCTGTGATGATGGTCTACAAGGTAAGTTTCCTGTTCCACCTTTTCTTTCCGGAGGCTAATTTGCTTTTTTCTTGTCACTTAGTTCTGGGACTATATCACAAAAGAGGACTTGGAGTTTTCAGTCGGAATCAAGCCAAATACCTGGGAAGTAAAGGAACTCCTTCCAGAAGAAGAGCGCCGAGGCACTGTTTACCAGGATACAAACTCGGAATATGCTGGGAGCATGTACCATCCCCGGACTTCGATGTATAATGGCCATGGCTATTAATTTTTGACATATTTGCACTTCAAAACGAAAATCAGAAAACTCAACAAGGCAAATCCAAAAGAATTAACCCCACCTGTTCCTCTTTTACCATCCTCTCTCCTGGTATTTGCAGACCAGTTGAAGGATAATGCCCTGTGTCGAGGGACGTGACTCTTTGAGACTCTTCGGCAATGTGAAATAAATTTTGGTCTGGCTTTCCTATTCATGGCGTTGTTTTTACTTTTCGGGGTGTTTATATAGCGATATTCGGATGTAAATAATTGTAATACACTTCTGTTTCAGGCGGCATACCCTAGCTTAAAGAATTTATGAGCCTCCACTGAAGGTACTGCTCCCTCTATCCCGCCCTATCAGGTGCTCCAGCGCGGTATTGTCTCCCCCTGCCTTGTTCTAGGTCCCCTGTCGTCTAGTCAACCATGAGAAACGGCCTCCCAGTCTATCCGACCCTTGACTATTCTAAACATACCAATTTTGAAAATGGATAGTATATGGTCTTGTGAACGTTCGTCATTACCTTTGGGGAACAACGACCTTCTGGGACTCCGGGATGGCCAGCATATGCGTAATCTATGACGATAGAGAACATAGCCACCAGTGACGATATTCTGGGCTATATAGCTTGAGGTTTAAAAGTCCATAGATGGGACCACGAAGGAAGGTGGCATGTAACATAGGATACATCATGCTAGCGGACAGTAGGTATTCTCAGGGGAATCATGTTTATACATTGGAGAAAAAGAAAGTCGCTCTATAGTTGTTGTACATTGAAAAAGACTTCATGCAGCACTGGCTACCGTCGAACGGATACGGGATTTCCGATGACGAGGAAATCCTCTGATATGTAGCCCGCGGAATCCATCCGGAATACACCCTTCTGGCCTTGCACCTCCAACAAGATGAAATCTTCCTGCGTGAAGAGCTGGCGAACGGACCGGAAGATTCTCCAGAGAAGCATGCTCGACTTCCTCAAGGGGGCCTTGAAGAAGCTAACTTTCGTTGGCTCAGACGCGACAGCTCCCGGAAGAGAGTCCGGGACAACGACAAGACGTCGGGAGAAGGCAATCTGGCGGGGCAAAACGTCAAACTGCATCGGTTTCATGAAGGGAATGATGCGGCGAACGGTAAAGCGAAGATGAACCTGACCGTTGGTGTTGAGGGCTTTGACGGTCTGGATCAGTTTTCCGGTCTTGAACAGGAAGACCGTGCCCATGACACTCATCATGACGCAGATGCCGCCAAAAAGACCCTGCTGCCACATGGGGAGCGGGACTATTGGGTCTCGGAAGACGGCATTTGAATTGTATACTGAATATGCGAAACAGAAAGCGGCAATCCCGTATGCGCCAAGTATGTAGCTGCGATGCGACGGAGCTTGAAACAGAATCAGCTCCCCTGCTTTTGCAACCTTTCGTTCGAGCTTTCCGAACCCAAACCCCTCCGGACGTCTCCCGGCGAACTTCAAAGTTTCTTCTGACTGCGGTGGAGTAGACTGTGAGGAGGACTTGGGAGGGCTCCGGTGTAGGACTTGTTGATGGGGCTGCTTAATTTTTCCGGCGGCTTTTGTTCGTGGGATGGAGGAGGAGAAATATCGCCATGTTGGACTGGAGGAATAGAACCCGGGAGACAGCGATGTTCTCGGACAAGGCTGCGCAAGTAATCGGAAAACAAAGGATCTGGCAAACATCATGTCACCTCTTTCTATTTTATCCACACCCCACTGTGTTGATGGTTAGCCTGGCATCGAGGAAGGTCCAAAAAAAAAAAGGCCCTGATATGCATGTTTTCACCAACTCCTGCCTGAAGAGAACGACTCTGGGATAATTGCACTACTGACCTGTAGGAGAAATAAGAAAGAGACGATACTGTATCACGCCCACGACACTAATAATGATAATGTCGCATCATCGGTCTCCCGTAGCCACGCCGCAGAGTCCGGACCGGTCACGGGCCTAGCCCTACGAGACACGTGACGACACATGACATCCACTGCTTCGCTCGGGAAGGGTCGGACGGAGTAAGACATTTCCCCTTGATAAAACGAGACGCAATTTGATAGCTTTAGCTACAGTAAATCAATGCTACCGATGGGTTGGACAGACTAAACGCCCATCAATGGCGAGCTCTTGGAGCCATTGATTGTGATTAAAGGTATCACCCCAGGGCGGGACGGACGGCAAAGTCATCAGCTCCGTGTCCGGCTTGGTACCATCATCCCTACTGTAGGAATGGATGGTCTGCTTCTCAACAAACGAATTCGGCGATATTCGTCGTCGAAAGCAATAATAATGAATTCCTCGGGTGAAATCGGCGACGTTAGGAGATGAGAATACGGCATTGAAGGAGGCTTTTTTTCGCGGGACGGTCCGATCGACAAAAGCTGTCGCGATGCAGGCAGGAGACAACTAGGTCGTTACGACTGCATACTAAGTTCTTTCGAATTACGGCCAACCTTGGTTGTATTTTAGAGACATTCTGATGATGGTTTATTTTGGGCCAGAGCATGGGCGATACTCTTTGATCCACAGGCCCTCTGATTCTTTGGATTTGGGGGTGGTGACTCATGGGGATGACCGAGGTTGTGAACTTTGAAGCATTCCTGATCTTGATCTTTGATTTTGGGGCCAATGCTCGACAGCCCGTCGTCCGGAATGACCTCTGGAGATGGGAGGCAGAGACGCTCGTGATTGGTCTCTGATATGCCGAGGTTCCTCCTTCTCTAGGTTTAGTGCACTTACCCCATTATTTCCAGATGCCTAGGCTACCAGTAGCCAGCATTTTTCTTATGAGGGCTTTTTTCTTTCTTTTTAGCTAAAACTTGTGGTTGAGTCGTTTATTACCGGGGGTTAGAATTTGGAATAGATGTTTTAATATCGAGAATGAGCTTGGATTTTGGATGAATATAGGGACGCGGTGCTGGGAAGAGGTCTGAATATCCTTCTCCCTAGTAAAGATCCACGTAATAGCCGTACATTATTACGCGGCTTGTGCTGAAAAGGCCGTAGTGGAGGGCGATCAGTCACAGTGGTATTGTCATGTATTGTCAGCCGATCCCAAGCACATGTATTGACGTCATCCATGTATTTCTGAGTTTGGGATGTTCGAAAATGCATAATGTGCATGAGAGCTGGCAATTGTTTGTCCCGGAAGGGAGTCAATTCATTTCTTTTTTGTAACCAAAAGAGAAAGAAAAAACAATCCCAGAAAAAGAGATGTCCGCGTCCCTTAAGGTTTATTTCTCCGGGGTAAGGGAGATCACCAGTCTGGGGAAAGAAAGAATTGAAGAGAATAGTACTATGGTTGATGCCTGAGGCAGAGAGACCCATTGGACCGAGGATCTTTCACAGCCCTGATTCCTCTCTTCCGAACCATTAGAAACTTGACTTGTGAACTTGGAACACTCTGAACCTAAACGGTCTCGAATCGGACACTCGCTGAGATTGCCCCGGTTGACGATATGCCGGCAGCGCCTGGCCTTCCACATTATCCCGTTGAGCCGAGCGTTTACCGACTACAGTCATACTCCTGGCCTTCTGACGCATTCGTGTAGCTTTATTTCATAAGAACCCTGAAGTTTGGCTTGTGATTTCCAGCTTTTTATTTTATTCTTAAGCTGTGAGCGGGATTAACCTTTCTGTCCTTTTTATCTTCATCTTGCCCCCCTCTTAAGAACCCCCTGCCTTTGTCGTGTGCCCTTTTTTTTTTCTTTCTTCTACTACAGGCCTCCTTGTTTTGTAGTACCGACATCCCATTGTACTCTATAATAGCTTAAACAGTTTCACCGCATCTTTTCCATATCCACATCACATCCCACGTTTACGTCATGGGTTACCTCGAAGACGAAGATCAGAAGTACCTGGATGACGTCCAGGCCGTCCAGGCGTGGTGGAAGGATTCCCGATGGAGATACACCAAGCGCCCTTTCACTGCTGAGCAGATTGTGGCCAAGCGGGGAAACCTGAAGATTGACTACCCCTCCAACGTCCAGAGCAAAAAGCTATGGCAACTGCTGGAGAAGAACTTCGCGGTTGGTTTTACCCCTCCATGGTTTCAGAGCCCCGGCTAATGCGTAGGAAAAGAACAAGGAGGCCAGTTTCACCTATGGCTGTCTCGAGCCGACAATGGTCACCCAGATGGCCAAATACCTTGACACCATCTATGTTTCAGGCTGGCAGAGCTCTTCCACCGCCTCCTCAACCGATGAGCCCTCCCCGGATCTTGCTGATTACCCTATGGTGAGCTCAAGCCCCCTCCCCACCAATCACCGAGCTTTACTTAGAGCTAACATGTGATAATTGTAGAACACCGTGCCCAATAAGGTCAACCAGCTCTTCCTGGCTCAGTTGTTCCACGACCGCAAGCAGCGCGAGGAGCGCATCACTACCCCCAAGGAGCAGCGTGGCAAGGTCGCCAACGTTGACTACCTCCGCCCCATCATTGCCGATGCCGACACTGGTCACGGTGGTTTGACCGCCGTCATGAAGCTGACCAAGCTCTTCATTGAGCGTGGAGCTGCAGGTATTCACATTGAGGACCAGGCCCCTGGAACCAAGAAGTGCGGTCACATGGCTGGAAAGGTTCTTGTCCCCATCAGCGAGCACATCAACCGCCTGGTGGCTATCCGTGCCCAGGCCGATATCATGGGTATGCAGCTTCCACATCTAACTTACTCTAGATGGGCTAATCACTGATTGACTTCTGATAGGCACCGATCTCCTGGCTATCGCCAGAACTGATTCCGAGGCTGCTACTCTTATCACTTCCACCATTGACCACCGCGACCACGCCTTCATCGTCGGCTCCACCAACCCCAAACTCACCCCCCTTAATGACCTCATGGTGGCTGCCGAACAAGCTGGAAAGAATGGTACCGAGCTGCAGGCCATTGAGGACCAGTGGAATTCCCAGGCCGGCCTGAAGCTGTTCAGCGAGGCTGTCGTTGATGTCATCAACAAGAGCTCTCTCGGCAACAAGCTGGCCCTGATCGACCAGTACCTGAAGGCTGCCAAGGGCAAGAGCAACCCCGAGGCTCGTGCCATCGCCAAGGGCATCACTGGCGTTGATATCTACTGGAACTGGGATGCTGCTCGCACTCGTGAAGGCTACTACCGCTACCAGGGTGGCACCCAGTGCGCTGTTAACCGCGCCATCGCCTTTGCCCCCTTTGCTGATCTGATCTGGATGGAGAGCAAGCTGCCTGACTACAACCAGGCCAAGGAGTTTGCCGATGGTGTCCATGCTGTTTGGCCCCAGCAGAAGTAAGCCTCTTTCCCTTTTCTTTTCTTCCCATGGTTAGCTACTAACATCACTCCCACTAGACTGGCATACAACCTCTCCCCCTCCTTCAACTGGAAGAAGGCCATGCCCCGTGACGAGCAGGAGACATACATCAAGCGCCTGGGTGGTCTGGGATACTGCTGGCAGTTCATCACCCTGGCTGGTCTGCACACCACGGCATTGATCACGGATACCTTTGCCAAGGCATACGCGCAGCAGGGAATGCGCGCATACGGCGAATTGGTGCAGGAGCCTGAAATGGAGCGCGGAGTGGATGTGGTGACGCACCAGAAATGGAGTGGAGCCAACTATGTGGACAATCTGCTCAAGATGGTGACGGGTGGTGTGAGCAGCACGGCGGCTATGGGTAAGGGTGTGACAGAGGATCAGTTCAAGGCGTGATTTTCTTCTTTTTGAATTGCATCATTAGAATCTTGTGAATAACTTTTTTGTATTCGTGGTTTCAATTTCTTTTTTTTTTTTTTTTTTTTTTTTTTCAAAATATACCTTTTGGAATATTATACTTTTTTTGTATAAATTGAGAAGCAATTTCAGGCTGTACTTACACTTCTGACCAATCTAGGTATTTCGTGGTGACGACGAATTACTAGATCAGGTCTATTCAGGAAAAGCGTGCACTTGCTGGATGGCCTATATAGCTTCCTCGTTGCCCTCTCGACTTTATGGCCCTTTCCCCGTTTTTGGGTCTAGACTAGGTGAGGCACTTTTGCTACCGGACCGGTCATCCCATATCTTGTACTTCGCCATCCCCTTCTCCTGCCAGGTGACCTCTTTTCGTGGGACCGGATTGCAGATCTGTGAGAATCGAGCCTTGCCGGGCCAACCCTAATGAAGAGCAATCGATCTATTATCACGCTCTTTGTCTATGCACCATATTCATCACCCAGATAGTGTGATGAAACCATGTACTTAATTGATCTCCTCTCGCCCTTCTACTGCTCAATCAAAGCTCCCCGAGTCGTGTCGGAGTCAGTTAGATCCAGCAAGCTCGCCGCTTGAAGGGCCGAGGTAAAGCCTACGAGGTCGGAGTTTGAGGGATCAAACCGGATATCCCAGAAGCTATTCCCAAGCTCGTCCAGCCAGATTATTTTGATGAGGCCGGACTCATTGGTCCACCAAGTAAAGACAAGCCTGAATTCTTAGCTCTGCCAGAGCAAGTTGGCGTACAATTTCCTCTTCTCCTTCACCCATGGCCAATTCGATCAGGTGTTGGTCATTCTGCCCGCTCCGGTATAGTAAGTCTCCCTCCCATCTATGTTAATAATCCCACTAAAATCGGGAATCCTGGGCGCGTGGATCAACACTCGGCACCAGGGTTGTTTAGCAGCGTTATGAAAGTTATCCTGGCTGGGGTAATTGAGAATTTTAGAAGATCCCGACCGAAATAAAGCGATCAAAAGCCAGGCGACCGTAAATGGCGTCGCTGTGAAGTATTTCCTCCGACATTGTGTGTCGTGGTGCTGAATGGGATACCATCGGAGGAGGAAAGATGTCATTTTGCCGGCATAATTAGGGCTGTTTCTCTCCCCGCCTTCCCTTCCGCCTCCATCCGGGCTTCGTCGGTGCCCCAGGCCACTATAGTCATAATAATCATCAGCTCCTGTAAAAGTGGATCCGGCAAAGGACTCTATCGTCATCATTGTTGGAGTTGCCACGGGGAGCTTTGATCTCACGTTCGCAATCAGATCAAACGTGAAATTCATCTGCCAGGCACGCGTTGGGTGTTAGCATCCACCGACTTTCAGCTGCTCCACCATGGCCCAATACTTCTTTGACCTTCTTTACAACTTCACAGACTGCATGTGCTGTTTCCCCAGCACACCGCAGCTGAAGATCAACAACCGCAGCTTTAAATTGCTCCGACTTCTCGGTGAGGTATGGTCGGAGATGTCACCCAATTAAAAATTATTCTTATTCAGTTAAGGATGGGCTAATTTTAATGAATTTATGCTTAATAGGGCGGGTTTTCCTACGTATACCTTGTCCAGGATAAAGCAACATCTGAGCTGTTCGCGCTGAAGAAAATTCGGTGTCCACTCGGCCAGGAGTCCGTTTCGCAGGCCCTCAAGGAGGTAGAGGCCTATAACCTATTTACGTCGCAGAGTAATATCATCCATTCGGTCGATCATTGCGTCTCGACCTCCTCCGGCTCCAAATTTCGATCCGACGGTGGTGATCCGGGTTCCAAAACGGTGTATATTCTGTTGCCGTACTACCAAAGGGGAAATCTCCAGGATGCTATCAACGCGAATCTCGTGAATCATGCCCGCTTCCCAGAGAAGCGGTTGATGGTGCTTATTCTGGGGGTTGCCAATGCACTCCGCGCGATGCATCAGTACCGCGTGAAGAGTGGCTCGGCGTCTACTCGGAAGGGTAAGGCTGTGAGACGGGAGGGTGAGGAGGCGGACGGAGAAACTGAGATGCGGATGCCCAAGGCAAAGCGACGTGCTAGTCAGTTAGCAGGCGAGGATGACTCTGAAAATGAGCCTTTGATGGACGACGAAGTCACGCAGAGTCAGGAAGGGGTTCAGGATGGGGGCCTGCGCCCTTATGCTCACCGAGATATTAAGCCTGGTATGATTCGCGCTGTTATTGACAGCAATAAATTTGCAAAGTGGGAACCGGTGGCTGACTCTTTCCAGGTAACATCATGATTGATGATGACGGGCAAACTCCTATCTTGATGGATCTTGGGTCCCTCGCGCCTAGCCCGATTGCAATCACTTCTCGTTCATTGGCCTTGGCCGTCCAAGATACCGCTGCAGAACACAGCACGATGCCATATCGTGCTCCGGAGCTCTTCGACGTGAAGACTGGATCCATCATTGATACCAAAGTGGATATTTGGTCTCTAGGATGCACGCTCTTCGCCTGCTTAGTGGGTAAAAGTCCGTTTGAGGCTCGCAGTGAAGAGACCGGTGGCAGCTTGAGTATGTGTGTACTCGGTGGGGATTGGCGATTCCCTGATGAAAAGTCAGGGGCTACTAAGGGCAAAGGGAAAGCCGGCAGCAACGACAACAGCAGTGGCAGCCAGAAAGATAGCGCGACTGTTATCAGCGAGTCGGTCAAGGAAGTCGTCCGCTGTTGCTTGCAGGTTGAACCTGCAGACCGCCCTGACATTGACGAACTTATCCAACTTCTGAAAGACGTTATCAGGGAGCTTCCTGATGATGATAATGTCAGTAGTGGGTTGAGCTGAGAGAATGAGCTCCGTTCGCCCTCTCTTTATTCCTGTTATGCTTTCTTTTTCACTTTCTATTTGTTATTCTATGAATTAGCCTTCTTCTGGCCCAAACAGCGCACGCGTTGCATTGTATTATAGGCGCCAACAATCCTTGAACATATTTTGCTTGTTATTTTGAAATCACACTTGGTTTCCTAGTTGATTCCCGCTTGTGGTGATATGAGTTTGTATCTCGTTTAGGTAGATGAGGCTTTAATTGCATCTCATTCAGCTTCACAGACTCAGCTACCTTCGGGGGCGCATCCTTTCACCTTGCCCCAGGGGGATGTCCTTTGCCCATCTAATCGGCCAGGATGGCATCTCGATCAGCCAATGTCGAATAACTTCGGGTCTTTCCCCAGGCCAAACACCGACTAACACTGGCCTGATGGGTGGCCTCTTCGTATTGCTTAGATGAGGTAGTAGATAAGCTGTGTAAGGGACCAGAATCCACGTAATACACCGTGCCATTGAAGACGGATGTTCGAGGAGAAGGGCGAGGATGGCTAGGTAAAGAGGGCAGTCTGTGTCATGTGATGTCACATGGCGAGGCCTTCACCAGGCTTGGCACGGACCAAAAAAATCAAGGGAAATGCTCTGCTTCACCTGTCTTGACATTGCGCCTCAATGCAGATGATCAACATCTAGCAGCCGGTTTCCGTCTAATTATTATCCTCTATACTAATGCTTCCATGCGTATAGTACTTGGGTTCGCGCCGCGCTCTGCGCCAGCGCGGCTGGCTAGAACGCCAAAGCCCCATCGGCGGTTCCTTGGATGTCATCACCCACACCGGAAATCGAGCGCCGTCAACGCACGATATAACAGCATAGACCGCAGGTGGATCGGGTCACAAATAGCCAAATCTACTGTTGGATCTCCCTATGCTTGTACCTGGCTGACAACAACTCCTGAAGAGATTGTAGGCGTTCTTGATATACTAATGGTGAAACCACTCACTAAACATCTAAGAGACTCCAGATGACATCCTTACAAGTTCCCCAACCACGAAGCTAGACTCAGGATTGAATTACACCCCAGTCATCCTCGCCACTCCCGCCTTTGCCTCCTGGGTTGACCCCAGTCATCCATTTCTTGCTCAATGGATGAACCGGGTTTATCATACCGCCTCACGTCCCCTCGAGGCAATCATTGCAATCGTCGATCGACTTCCCGATACGCGTATTAATGATATACAAGGGGCAGACTATGATGGGCTGTCGATTTTATTTGTTAAATCAGGGACCGTGCAAGGAAAACCTGCTCCATCTCGTCAGATCCGCTCAATGGAGGTTGAAGAACCTGCTTTGGTATTCTCGGTTCGGACGGACCATGTGGACGCCCCTAGCGATGCTTGTCACGGGCACAGTCATGATGTTGGATTACGGCTCGCCAACACAATATTCGTCAATGGGAAGCAAAATACGCTTTTTGTAAACCGTTGGGCTCCTAGCCCAGCTTCAAACAAGCTTATTTTGGAGCAATCAGTTGATCTCTCCGCATGTATGGTCACATTGACATCTAAGGGTGTTAAAAACTCCCTTCAGCTCCCTTTGCATCCAGTCGGCCAGCGAAGGAAGGTTATATCTAGCATGGGAAACATTCTTCGCCAGATAGGAAAACATGCCGACGGGAGATCAGATGAACCCATGCCCGCCTCCTCCGAGTTGGAGAAAGAACTTCCCCGATATATTGCTGAACGTGGCATTCCCGGCCAAAGAGTTTCTGTTTGGGCTTTGATTGAGACCTTGGAAGAAAGCCCGTATATCAATTCAGGCTACACTCAGAGTGGTCTAGCGAAATCAATTCAAATGGGTGGGAAGCTTCATCGCGTCATGAGTGGTGGCGGTGGCTGGGGTAAGAAACAGGGCCTGCTGTCACTTGATCCGGAAACGAGTTTTTCACAAGCTGATAGCAGCAATATGGTGACTGTTGATCATATTCTTTCATCCAGTACCTCAGGCTTACCTCAGAGCGAACCTTTGGCTTTCCAGAAGGGAATTATGTTAGAGGATCTTTCAACATTATCGCAAGCCGCTAGCCCGGGCGACTATGTTCAGTTCTTTGCCTCTGTAGCACCGAGCGACTTGCAGAGGCCTCAACCTGATTCACCTCTGGCAGAGGGAGGGGATCTCTCATGTTTATTTGGGGTGGTCTCTGATGCAGAGAGCGTTCCAAGTCAAATTCCACAGCGGAGGAGTTTGGAAGTGACACCTAACTGCTTTGGCGCATTAACAGAGAAGGGCATTACATTTACGCAACCCTTATTCAGATCGGAGACCGGCGAGGTCTTAGAATCCCATACGAAACTCGACATTCCTAGCTGTCGGGTTGAGCTAGTTCTCAAATAGAAAACGCCCATAGCCGGTTCTGCCCATGGAATAATCATGGCTGTATTATACATCTGTAATCTAATACAAATGATCTCAGAAGTTTCTGCTAAATCCCTCTCTCATTATCATTAAGTATACTCGTCATCTCCGGATCCATACAACGCCAAGGTGAGATCGAAAGCTTGAATTTAGACTCATTTCCCCTATTTCCTGCGTTAGTACCTCGGCTTCTACCTCCATGCTTGACTTACAGCGCTCCGACTCTATACCTCGTATCCATATCTGTCTCGGTCTCCGATAACCCCTAAGTATTTAGTCGTCTCCATTGTATTCAATGTTTCTAAGTAAGACATTAACTAAACTCTCCTTTCTACATCTTTATTAGAGCCGAACTCTACACGCCGTGAAGGCCTGTATGTGGGTCCAGCACGCGCTCCGCCGGCTCGGGTAGGATCTTTCAGGCCTGGCGCCCATACTTGTTGGTTGATTACGAGGTTTATTCTACTGATGATCCCAAACTGAATTTGAAATTAACTCATCTGATTGCTTCGAAATACAACAAACCAGTCCAGCCAGATTGCGTAGATTCGTATAGAAACACATATCGCAAAAGAAGAGCAGAGTAACCAGTATCAAAGGGTCTCGAGTTCATAGGAATGACTCTTCATGCCGCGTCCTGAGCCATGGGGCTGTAGATACAGCGACGCAGCTCAAAGGAAGATTCCTTGGTCACCACGGCATGTCGCGTCAGGTATTTCTGGCCATTAATGGTCTCTAGGCCCCATACCTAGTATCAAAAGCATCAGCACTGCCCGATTAATACTCTAGAATGCACAGAAAAAAAAATCATACCTGCTCCATCGTCCAGCCGTTTGACTTGCTTCGGATATAGTCGTGCAGATACACATTCTCGCGCTTTCCCTGCTCCTGAGTCTTGCCATTGGGGAGAGTGCCATCTCGCAGATAGTTCTTTGCGTCGGCCTCTGCCTTGGTATTGCCTGCGATGGTAGTTTGCAGGTCAACGTTTACGTAGAGTCGTCCGTTCTCAGCCTTTTCTGCGCTGACCAAGCGGCTTTGGATAATCACTTCGCCAAAAACATCATCGGTGTGATCCTTCTCGGCCCAGTCAAGGGTACGACCCTCCTTGAGGGTGTAGATTCCCTTCAGGGTCGTGTCGAAGAGGATGCGGACATCGGAAGATTCGTCCTCTTTCTGTTCAGCGAAAGTGACGAACATTGTCGCTGCGCAGATGGCCTTTCGCATGAGCCAGCCGAGACCTTGCTGTGGTATATTAGTGATATGCATCCCTATCGAGGTGCTAAAAGAGTATATACCAGCTTCAGGATGGGCGCAATATCATCTGATTGTTTCTTGTCCTGTTAGGAGAGAACGTCAGCCAATATTTCCAACATGAGATACACAGAAACCCCAAAGGACTGCACATGCCAGCAACCAGTTACCGCAGAGGGCAGTAGGATCCAGCTCGACAATGCTACCCATGGTGACTCGATCGGGGCGTGTATTGGAAAGGATGCGAATTGGGGTGTGAATTCGAAGTTCTTTATAAAGACAGATTTCATGTAGGATGTGGAGCAGGATTATATTTCAATGATATAATAATAATCATGCTCCAGCTATGCTGGCCAGCAGTCAGCCTCAGCCTCGGAAGCTCTCCGGCAGTCTTGCTTGGCTAACCAGCTTGCGCCTAGTTTCGTCTCAACTAGCGTTTCATGCCTCCCAGCTGTTGCAAACTGATTATAGATCATGAAATCACTCGAAAATTGGTCAGGCTTGGCGTAGTCTTATCTGGACCATAATCGCAGTGTGAAGGGACTTACGCATGGTTCCCCCCCCCCATCAGCGCCGCCCACTATCTACCCCGAGCCGAAAGAATGCGAAACCAGACCCTGGGGGTTGTATTGAAACAAGTGATATTATAATCTAGGTGAAACGTTTGACGATTCTGGCTTGTTTCTCTTTCGCCCTCGGGGTGTCGGTTGTGTTTAGCATGCTGGCGCCCCCCTCCTCGGCATTCTTGGTATGGATGGGAGCACATGTGGTTTTAGGACGATGCTCATCTCCCAAAAATTGGGTTCCAGTCGATCTTCTTGATCCAAGGAATGGACGGTCACCAAGATCTACAAGGGCCTGAACCCCGCAGAGGGGAGCGACTCGGCGCGATTTAATGCCGCTCGGGTAAGACTGGGAATAATATTAGCCCGGACTATAATTTTACCTCACGGCCACTATATACTACTGTTAAAGTATCTAATAACATAAGGAGGCTGCGGTTGTTGAAAGAACCGATAGGCGAGAGAAAAAAAAAAGATACCACTCATGTCCTCCGTGACAGGAGAATAGACAAACTATACACATCGCCTAGGCTTTATCTCATGGTCTATGCGCTCTGGTCTTAATAATTAATGTTTAAAGAGGTGGGGGAAGCATGTCCTCAACTCCTCAAGGTCTCGTATCATGAACTGCGAGACTGGAGCTTCAGGTATTGGCAGTCCAGGCTCGACGAAATGAACAGTCTGCCAACCACGATCTGCAGCATGTTTGCAATTTAACCCGGAATCATCTTCAATACCCAGTTAGGAGCATTCAATGAAAAGGGTAGGACATAGGGTACAAGCGGTAGGGGAGGACAAACCAACGAAATACGACTGCTGCGTACTAGAGACACCGGCCTCCCTCTCGGCCTTCTCATACATAGCTTGTGTCGGTTTGCAAATGAGTGGTGTTGATCCATAGTCGCAGTATGTGATGCCTTCGAAAAGATCCTCGATCTGCAACAGTTTTACCACCCTCTTGCCGTGGGTGACATATGCGTTCGTGAGGAGCCACATCTTCACCTTTGTCTTGTCAATGTCCTCGAGGAGCTTGCGCAGCTTGGGATTGGGCTTTAGGATCTCGTCAAGAGGCAGCGCATCGTCGACTTGGCTGTTGAATTCAAGTGGGTCGATCTTGTGGTGGCGCGTGAGTCCTTCAATTGCGAGACCGTACTCTTTATAGTATTTCATGTGCAGCATGTGGGCATCTTCGGTGTTGAGGGAGAGATGGTGGACGAAGAATTGATCTGTCATGGCAAATCGTATGGTCAGTTCGAGGACACAAGTATGGTCAGAATATCGCCAAAACAGGATCAGGCTTACGTATCAGCTTTTGCATTTCATGATGTATGTTGCTCCCTGTGTCGTTTAGTCAGTACTCTGGTATCATTGCAACAAATGATGGAAGACCGTGAAGGCCGTACCCCTCGGATAGAGCTAGGTCAAGGGGATAAGTCAGTCAGAAAGGGACGATGCATCAGGGTGTATATAAGTACATACACAGTTGTCAATATCAAAGAAGAAAACAGGCCTGGTATCGGTCATTGTGCTGACTGGTCTGGGGGATATAATCTCTCTTCTCCGAATCCGAGCGCGGGGGATACTGTGAAAGGGAGCGGGGAAGGTAGAGGGAAAAAATGACCGCAATGTCGATTGTCGTGGAGATGCACGCAGGATGGGAGAGGTTCTTGAGAGGAAATAGGAGGCAAAGCTGCTCATCACTAACCACAGGACCGCGTGAGTCACCAATTCCAACGTTGTCCCCTCCACCGTGCCTCGTATCGCGCGCTGTAGCTATCGCAAGGCGGGAGTCACCGATGTGTTATTCCAGGGATGGTTTAGCGTGAGCTGACTGCATTACCCTGCTTCATAGCTTAACTCATCCGAATAAGTAGTGTACTTATTTCCCAGTCCGGCTTAGACCCAGCTGCTTATCAATCAAACCAAGATGCTGCTGAGTAAATCTCTGGCAGATCGATGAGGCAAATGAATGGAATTGCTCTCCAATGATAACAGAGACCTCAAGTTTGTAAATAGCGATTGGACGTAATTCACCACCGTAAACCCGTGTTTGGGGCCTGATCCAGCGCCGAGTGTCACTAATCATCACATCATTGACCGAAGCTCCGACCTCCGGCTTCCCCGCCAGCTTTTTCTTTCCTGGTCAATTGCCATTCCCCCCTCCCTCCTTTTTTATCGGCTCGTCATCTTGCATATAAATTTCTCCATGCTTCCCCGCTCTTCCATTCGCCCTCTTACTGCGCAAGCTTTCAAGTGTCGGCCTACTCACCTCTGTTCGTCACAATTAGCTCGATCCTCTCCGATTGCGCAATCCCTCCGAGTCGCTGGAGGATACGGCATTGCTAGTGCTACAAAGCGGGGTCTTGTTGCTCGAAGCCAAAGTCACGGAATCCTGGATTCTTCATTCGTCCCGAGCGCGTCACGTCTCGCCTCTCTCACAAGACATTTCTCATCGACTTCTCCTGCTGCAGACTCTAGCAACATGGCTCCCGTGCAGACCCAGCAGTATGACTATATTGTACTAGGAGGTGGTAGTGGTGGTAGCGGCAGTGGGCGAAGAGCCGCTGGCTGGTATGGTGCAAAGACATTGATTGTCGAGAGTGGACGCTCGGGGGGTACCTGCGTCAACGTTGGGTAAGCCACTGATTTTAAATCATTCATGCCGTGGGTATTTTCCTTTGGACTGACTGGGTATATCCGCCGTGCAGCTGCGTTCCCAAGAAAATGACCTGGAACTTTGCATCTATCACCGAGTCCTTGGATGCCGGCCGCCACTACGGTTACGACATCCCGAAAGGCGTAAGCATCAACTACCGTCATTTCAAGGAGATTCGGGACGCCACTGTCGCACGACTGAACGGAATCTACGAGCGAAATTGGGGCAGAGAGGGCATCGACCTTGTGCATGGTCGCGCTCGATTCGTCGAGCCCAAGACCATCGAGGTCGACCTACAGGACGGCACCAAGGCTCGCTACACTGCTCCTCACATTCTGATCGCGACCGGCGGAAGACCCAGCATCCCCAACATCAAGGGGGCTGAACACGGTATCTCCAGTGACGGATTTTTCGAGATCGAAGAACTCCCCCCCAAGATCGCTGTTGTCGGAGCTGGATACATTGCTGTTGAGCTGGCGGGAGTCATGGGCACCGTTGGTGTGGACACACATATGCTCATTCGTGGCGAGACCTTCCTGCGCAAGTTCGACCCTATGATCCAGAACACTATGACCGAACGGTACGAGGCTGTTGGAATTACGATTCACAAAAAGCATCCCGGTCTGAAGGAGGTGCAGCTCCTGAAGGACGGAAAGGGCAAGGATAAGTTGCTCAAGCTGATCGCCAACGACGGCTCGGTGCTCGAAGTCAACGAGCTTCTGTGGGCTGTTGGTCGTGTGCCTGAGGTGGAGGACCTGCAGCTTGATATCACCGGAGTGAAGCTTAACAACGGCGGACACATTGCTGTTGATGAATACCAGAACACGAATGTAGACGGCATCTATGCTCTTGGTGATGTGACTGGGCACGCCGAATTGACGCCTGGTAGGCCACTCCCAATCTTTTTTTTTTCTCTCACTTTCCTTTCTCTATCTCGCTCTTTTTTATTTCGTTGTCAAATAAAATCCCTCAGAAGAACTAACATTGAAAATAAATAGTCGCGATCGCCGCCGGCCGTCAACTCGGCAACCGTCTCTTTGGTGGAGCCCAATTCAAAACCTCCAAACTCTCCTATGAGAACATCCCCACCGTCATTTTCTCCCACCCAGAGGTCGGTACTGTCGGACTGACAGAACCCGAGGCACGCGCCCAATATGGCGATGAGAACATCAAGGTGTACCACACCAAGTTCACGGCCATGTACTACGACGTGATGCCACCAGAGGAGAAGAAGCAGAACCCGACGGAGTTCAAGCTCATCTGTGCGGGTCCTGAGGAGAAGGTTGTCGGATTGCACATTCTCGGCCTGGGTGTGGGTGAGATGTTGCAGGGCTTTGGGGTTGCAATCAAGATGGGGGCTACGAAGCGGGATTTCGACAGCTGTGTTGCTATTCACCCGACGAGTGCGGAAGAGTTGGTTACATTGCGGTAGGGAACAGCCTAATGTTATACAGCGGTTAGAGGAAGATCTAATGTTAGAGCGAAGGATTTGAACCCCAGCATTGACTAGAATAAGCAGATTGTTTCTTGATATATTTAGAAAATTTTAGTTCCGTTGTAGACTTGGCACATGATGAGCTGGATCTATCGCGCCCTCTATCTATCATGGACAAGAATGGATCCAAAATCGACAGCGGACTAGTGGCGTAATTCGCCGCCCTATGAGTTGCAGGTGGCCACGATTGGTTTTTATATCACCGGTGATGCATCTGCAATGCGAGGAGACAGCTCAATGGTGAGTCTCCAGTCTCCACATTGTGTGCTCTGTGGCTTTTCTCGTTCTGGGAGCTCTCTCTCACCGATTCTTCCATGCAGCTTCATCCAGGAAGTCAGGCGCCCAACCAACTGTCATCGCACACAGCCTATGCTATTTCTTTATCACCCCCACGAGTCACTCGACTGTGTTCTAGCCTGACAGCAAACCCGAGTGACTGATCTACTGGCTTCTGTGAGAAGATTGTGATAGAAATTATCCTATTCTTAAAGCTGACAGATCTAGGAATCGGGACGCCCATTGTCTATACATGGAATATCGACCTGAGAGATTAATCTACCCAGGTAGACAACCACCTCGCCCAATAGACTCATGCAGCCTTCGTCACGATGCGGAATGATAGCGCCCCCATCTTGACACAGACCTCGCATGGCTCCATGACTCGCGGCTGTAATCTTGCATGGCTGCCCTAGTTAGGTGGCTGAAAAGAACCAGGTCAATAATTCTCTTATCCTTGCTCCGCGCTCTTCACCCAAAGCCTGACAGTCTCTTGGCTTCTTCTGAAAACAATTAGTTTCCGACAATTGGTATAAGAGTCTCTAACCTGCATTGTCCTTACACCGCCCCTGCTTTATTTTGCCTCATCTTCCATCCCGTCTAGTATCTTCGTCCTGCAAGCTCCAGTACCAAATATGGAGATTCCCTCGTCAAACCAAAATGTGTTGTCACTCGTGGAGGATATCAGACTGACGGCACTTGAGGATGACACTTCTTGCCGGTCACCCCAGTCACGATTCCAACTCCTCAGGCTCATCGACCAGCTAAGGCTGGCAGTGGAGACGCCCACCGATACGTTATTGCGTCTGATTTACCAGGTTTGAACAGGACTTCATGGGGCTTTTGTACTACGATGACACCTAACCAGATCTTTAGCCAGCTCAAAATGCCGCGCTTCGCACAGTAATGGACCTGGGAATCTTCGAGCTGCTCGCTGGACAGGCAAATCGCGGGTTGTCAGCCTCTGAGTTATCGGCATATACAAATGCCGAGAAGGGCTTGATTGGTAAGAGCTTCAGATTGATGCACCAAACATATCAGCTAACTTTGCATCTCTTCAGTGCGATTGATGCGTGTCATGGTAGCTCTCGGCCTATGCACCAGCCATGAACCAGAGGTATACCAACCAACCAGCAAGACGGCCATCCTGACCCAACCGATTGGGAGGGATGGGATCCGCTGCATGTATGTTCATTTGACACTTTCTTTCTTTCTTCTTTTTTTTTTAAACCAGGATGCTGACACATGGGTAGATTTGACTTGACGATGCCGACTCTTGCTAGACTTCCTGAGTACTTTCGCGAGCACCAGTACACGGCGCCAAAGGAGTACTCCCGCTCTCCGATGCGATGGGCCGTGGGGCAAAGTCAGTTTGAATGGCTCGCTCAGCACAGACACCAGCAAGTCCTCTTCAATTCGTATATGTCCAGCCGGCGCCAGGGAAAGCCCAACTGGTTCGAGGTGTACCCGATCGACCAACTGATTTCCCAGGCTCTGCCCCATGATGATGCCGTGCTGGTGGTCGATGTCGGAGGCAATCAAGGCCATGATCTGATCCGGTTCCGGGAGAGGTATCCCCATGCCCCTGGGCGATTAATCTTACAAGACTTGCCTACGGTCGTGGCAGGCGCTGCGTGGGAGGGGGTTGAGCCGATGGCTTACAGCTTTCTCGACCCTCAACCCATTAAAGGTGTGTCTCTCAATACGTCTTATTTTTATCTCTCTCTCTCTCTCTCTCTCTCTCTATATTCCCTTCCAAACACTACCCGGCCAAATCATAAGATACTAAGTGCAACATAGGCGCCGCGGTATACTATTTTCGGGCCATCTTCCACGACTGGCCTGATTACGTCTGTCACAAGATCCTCCTCAACACCGTTTCGGCAATGGATCCAAACTATTCTAGGATTATCATTTCTGACTTTGTGCTGCCCGACACAGACGCGCCACTGCTGCAGGCCTCACTTGACATCCAGATGATGAGCATTGGCTCAGGTGTTGAGCGATCAAAGCGCCAATGGACGGAACTGCTCCAGGCGGCCGGCCTCGAAATCCGCGGGATTTGGAGCGGGAGTCCAGGGATGGAATCGGTGATTGAGGCCGTTCCACGACGGATGACAGCTGGACTGTAGGGGAAAGTTAATGAATGAGAGCGCTCTATGTAACCGGGCGGGGGAGAAGATTTGAATTTGAGGCGTTTTTATTTTTTTGTGGATAGATCATATTGATACCGCTTTCACCTGAGACAGAGTTTGATTGCGTTGAGCCCCCTTGCTCCTGCCGTAGCATTTCCCAAGATGTCTTTTTTATTCACTCTTATTTTATGTTTTTGAGTTGAGCATCTGGCACTCGGACACGTCGAGGCTGCTGGCTCCCTTGCATTCGACCGAAAGAAACCCGTCTGAGCTGCTTGATTTTGGATCTATCTAGATTCCCTCCCTTGAAAGGACACTTGAAGAGACGTACGCAAGTGGATCAAGACCTAAATGACGTGCGGTGTCATATTAACATGTTTCACCGCAACTCCAGTGCAGAGGCCAGGTGATCAATTGAGTAAATTGATTAAGGATTCCTCTCGTTTCTTTTCTGTCTTTTGTCAATTCTTCCACGAGGCTCCCTCCAATCTGTGTCTTTTCGATATTGTGCTAAACAGATATGATCACAGTATGTATTATGGTCCAAAAAAAAAAAAAAACCTCTCCACTATATACGAACATATCAACCCCCTCTTATCCCATCAACCATCAATCTCCCCATCTACCGAAGAACCCTAGCAAGCGCCGTCTCTGCCCACAACTTCGTATACTGCTGATGCAACCAAGTAATATGCGGCGGCATAGGCGCACTGTCCGCCTTCCCTAGCCCCTTATAAAAGCAGCTCTTGAGCGCAAACTCCGCGACCCCCTCGTCGGGCTTCACGACCGCCGAAATCTCAAACAGGCCGTCGGATGCCCGCACGTCCTGGCGACGCGGGGAGTCGCCGCAGCGCACGACGATCCGGTCCGATGTCTTCTCCACTACCTCAAAGTGATCCGTGATGAGCGTGCCGACGTCATAGGTGGACGAGCGCAGTTCCTCGTTCGACCACAGGTGCTGGGCGGTGTCTGGGCCTTGGTATTTCCGGGCGAGGTAGGCGCGCTGGAAGGCGTATCCTGTTCTCGATTAATCCCAATTCGGGTTCCATGTTAGCGTTGTATTGCATTTTTAAAGCTTGTCGCTGGCGTGGTATATATAGAAGAAGGAAAGAGGGGGTAGGGAGATGACGCACCCCAGCCACTCCAAACACCGGCGCAGAACGCCTCGACGAGCTTGCCCTTCTTCTCGAGGAGGGAAGGGTTGATGTCCGATAGGGGCACCTTGCGGACACACAGATCGTGGGTGGTGGGGTTCTTGGAAGGGTTGAACTTGTTGTAGAAGGGGGAGTCGAAGATGGGGTCGGTCAAGGGCATGGGGACGAAGACGTCATTGCGGGTGGCATAGAAGAAGGCGCCGACCGAGGCGGCGCCGCTGATGGTGGTGAATTTAAGGGCGCGGGTGAAGATGCCCATTTGGATTATATATATATATATAATTTTTCTTTTCTAACGATGGATGAATGGATGGATGGATGGAGGAGGGGAAGAGAAGAAGGGGAGAAAAAGAGAAGGTTGGGTTGGTGATGGTGATCAGAGAGGCTCGTCACGAGTCGAGCGGACCAAGTCCGATCATCATCTCATTCTCTCACTTCCAACCCCCACCACAATATCTTAAATTATTCTTATTCTACTCCCGACAACCCTCCGCAAACTTGCGCATATAAGATGGCAGCACCTCCTCCCACAGCTCCCTGCCCCCAAAATAATCCACCTGCCTTTGACAAAGCTCTTCGTTAGACAAAAGCGGCACGAAATGAAGCGCGTTCCTCGCGATCATCGGCCACAACTGGGAAAAGCCACACGCAACAGCATCGTTCAACCGCACATCATCCTGGCAAAAGTCCGCGTCCATGCCACTGGGCGATAGTCTGGATGCACATGTGTCACTGGTAACCGCGTATGCCTCGTCTGTCATTCTTTGGAAGACCGCGGCGTGCTCCGGAATGCCCAGGCTGTCGGTGACTTGCTCGATCATGGGGACCATATAGTCATCTCGGAAGAAGAGGTTGTAATCGGAGAGGGAGAGGCGGCATCCTTGATTGCAGACAGTTTCTTTGAAGGTGTTTACGAGGGATTCGGTGTCGACATTGGCGAGTACTCTGCCGAGTTGAAAGCAGGATGGTCTGAGGAAGGATGGGGGGGTTATGGCAGCATGACCAAAGGGGATATTTGTCGCCAGCATGAACAATGCGGCGGCAGAAAACCGGCTCAGATGCATTTGCGAATGGGTATAGAAACCTGACTAGCTAGCTCTGCTTGGGGAAATTCTGGGGAGGAACCCTGTGGGGGGCAGCCATGGAGTTTATATCATTCAGGAAGCCCTACCTGCAGACCGCGGGGAAATGCTGTGGAACACGTACCTGGTGACTTATGATTTCTTTTGCCCTCTCTTCATAGCTATTCGTCCGGCTCGACATCCTTCCATCGAAAGGATTCGCCGTGGACAAGCAACCAGGCATCCAGCCAATTGATACCTCCTTCGGAACCATTTTACGGAGTATAGATACTCCATCACTTGAGCCCATGCCGAAACTGGATAGACTAGACTATCTGCAGCGACGGCTACTTTTTGTCGAGTAAGAAATTGAATAATCACTCTATCACATTAGGTGATAAGAGCCCGAGGGAGGAGCCAAAACCCCCCCAGAGTTCTATATTCAGAGCAGAGTCATCGGAAAAGCATCGGCTGCCGCTCTAGAGGCGGATGCTGGATGACAGAGCGCTCCGACGTGGGAATAACTCAAGGGAATCTGGAAACCAGATACGAGTATTTCACGATAAGGGAGTGAAGAGGATAGAATTGGCCGCGATTGGCTACCAGACAGAGATGTCGGATCGTGCACCACCAGGAGCGAGGGAGGCGGCCCGCGAATGACCTCACATCGCAACTCAACTCCCGACAAGAGCGATCGGAACCCAAACCGTGCATTTAAAATGGCTTCAAAGTCCTCCTCTCAATGGCCTGCACATCAGATACAACTAAACCATCGACAGGTTTTCCAAGAACACAAAATCGACTGAAAATGGGCTCGATCGCGACCGGCTGGAGGCGACTAGATGTGGCGGTTGTCGGCGGAGGTATTGGCGGGTTGGCGGTTGGCATCGCCCTGCGCCGAGCCGGCCACCAGGTGACCATCTATGAGCGAAACGACTTTGCAGGCGAGGTGGGTGCTTCGATCTCCTGCGCTGCCAACGGCACGCGATGGCTGCATGAATGGGGGGTCGACATCGAGAAGGGAGACCCCGTCGTCCTGCGCAAGTTGATCAACAGAGACTGGAAGACCGGAGAGCCCGTCAGTGTATATAGTCTGGATGACTATGTGGATCGATGGGGTTACGTCTATAACATGTTCCATCGACAATATATGCACTCCATGCTGAAGGACTGTGCGCTCCAGGAAGAGGGCGAGGGAACCCCAGTTAAGCTTCTTGTCAACCACCAGGTATTATGTCGACTCCCCCTCTTTCGCTGTGCGAAGGTTCAGTGATATAAAGCTAATAAAAAATACAGTGTCAGGACATTGACCTGGAATCTGGTCTGATTATCTTCGCTAACGGCGTCACTGCCCGTCATGACCTGGTCATCGGTGCCGATGGTATTGGCTCTTCTGTTCGTAGTCTCATGGGGCTGCACCCGGAGAAGACCCCTGCACCTTCTAGCTGTCTGCACACCAATGTCATGACTGAGGATGCCGTTCGGCTCGGTCTTGTTAACTACTCTGAGAACTCAGCCCTGGAATACTGGGGTGGCCAAGAGGGCAAGTGGGACAAGATCGTGCTCTCCCCCTGCAACGGTGGCAGCTTGCTTTCGTACTACTGCTTCTTCCCACGCGAGATGGGAGACTTCACCAACCACACCTGGGGCGGTGAGGATCGTCCGGTCGAGGAGTTGCTCGCACCGTATCCTCAACTGGATAGTCAAGTGCGTGCTCATTTAGCCATTGGTAAGGAAATCCGCCCATGGCGGCTGTGGGTGCAGTAAGTTTTCCTCTCCTACCTCCTCTCCTTTGTCTTTATGCGTTATGCTCATGTACCTCTAGTAAGCCATACAAGTATATCAGCCGCAATATAGTTTGTTTGTTGGGTGATGCGGGCCATCCGGTAAGCACCTACTCTAGACGGGATTCTGTTATCCAGCTTGATGAAACTGACGACTTCCAGATGATGCCTCACCAAAGTCAAGGCGCATGCATGGCCATCGAAGATGCGGCCGCTCTTGGTATCTTGTTTAACAAAACCTACTTCTCGGGGGATGTTCAAGAAACATTGAAATACTACCAAGAAATTCGGTTACCGCGTGTCACCAAGGTGCAAGCAGCCTCCGCTAAGGCGGCATACAACATTAACGAGCGCATTGGTAAGCTTCCTATTACCTCCAGAAGTATCTTGCTTAGGTTCCATGTTGACATATAATCATAGGCTTCTCTAGCAATACGGAGAACACCAACTACAAGGTTGAGGATGAGGAGAAGAAGCTCACTATCGAGGAGATGAATGGGTACGTCCTTCTTTGCTTCCTTCCCTCTTTCTCCCGTGATGATATACTTACACATGAACCAGATATGACATGTACAAAGATGTTGAGGAAGTCATCGCCACACAAAGGGGGCAACCGTTTGCGCTCGCCTCCAAGTTCATCCGAGGTCTTCCTGTCGGCCTGAAGCTGTCTAATGGAGTCACGGTTGGGGAGGCGTAGAATCACTGGGGGGCCTTATTGTACCCCTCACTTCTTTATGATTACCGTATATATTAAGCACCATGATTATTGCATGCAAGCTCTTCCTTTTAAATAATGCTCTATTTTTTTCTTGCAAGGCATCGAAGTATATTAAATTAATGAATATTTCCCTCCTTTTTGGCAACTCATACAAGGCAAGGATGTGCACGCTGCATTGCAGGGCCTCCACGTGTCGCCAGGGGTATTCAAGTCTAATATATTATTGGCTCTAGAACTTCTATACATCGACCACAGTATATCTACCTACCTATCTACCATCAACATCGTTCTATACATTAAGGTATATATGGGAAAACAAGGCAAAAAAAAAATTACTTCGTCTCCCCCTTCCAAAACAACCACCCAACCCCAATCACAAACTTGAATCCAGCCGCCATCCACAACGCCGACTGCATCCCCCCACTACTCCTACTCAACCACCCCCCAACAATCGCTCCAACCAACAACATCACCACCCCCCCAATACGGCGATTCCTCTTCGCATTCGTTGTCGGCACCACCGCCAATTTCGGATCCGACGCCACATCAAAATACACACTCGTCAGCACAACCGTCGGGATCTCATTGTACCCCAGCGAACGGCTCGAGGTGATGGACCCGGCCGACTGGAACGCCAGGAGCGCAATGGGGATGAGTTCGAGGAACAGGCGCCCACCGGTGAGTTTGGAGTCGGTCGAGGTGTGCGGGATGAGATCGCCCTCGATGAGCGAGACGGCGATCACGACGAGGATCGCCTGGACCATGAAGGAGACGAAGAGGGTGCCGCGGGCGCGGGCGCCGGTGCGCCGGGTGGCGCTGGAGAAAACCAGGGCGCCGATGAAGAAGGAGGTGATGGAGATGAGGGATTTGAGCCAGCCCCAGGGTTTCCCGACGGGCTGAGAGGAGGCGCCTAGGCCGAGGAAGACGGTGTTTCCTTTTTTTTTTTTTTTACCTGTTAGTTTTCCTTATTTCAATGGGTCATAGGTAAAGGAGGGAGGGGTACCGGTTTGCATGGCCAGAAAACAGGACCAGGCGTTGTAGGCGGCGCTATCGCAGAGACCCGTGATAAGACATAGTAGGAGACAGATTAGATCTGCGTGTTTAGTGGTGACGGATTCTTTCCATCGCGCTGCGAATGTCGATGGGGGAGTGGTGGGTTTCTCGGTTGCGCTGTGGTTGTTGTTGGCTTCGATATCGGTGTTCGCCGCGGGGGCCGTCGCCGCGGAATCTTTTTCAGCCATCTTTTTTTTTTTTTCTTTCCCCTTGCGATCGGGGGAAGGGGGGCTGAGATTGAAGGTTGGGAAAGGGCAGAAAAAATAGAAGAATAAAAGGATTCGACCAAGACAGGCAATAGTAGAAGTTATTTAACCTCTCGACGAGAACTAGAGAGAGGAGTGAAGAGTTTTCTTGATTCGCAGCTGATGTCGCCATCCATCGGGTATTTTCCGATTTGATGAATCAGGAACGAAGATTCGCAACGATCTCCACGCGGAGACTCCCTAGGGCTGGGGTGGGAATAGTAAGGCTGCCAGGCAGTCACATTATTCTTCTGGTTGTCGTCGAGAAGCGAATTTCTGCTAACCTCAATGCCTTTCGAGGAAGACTGTTACTCTCTTAATGTAAGTCTAATGAGACATGATATTATTATTGGTTCTGTGATAGATTCCATCCCATTTCTCAGCTGCTTCACATTCCACTTGCATCATAGCAGCTACCACCACTTATCAAGCCGGAGCCCCTGGGGCCGTGTTGGAGAGGAAGAGGTCCCATTCATGGAAGTCTTGCTAGAAGTTGGGGTGTTTGCTGAGCAGCCCCCGAGCTCCCAGTCACTCGGTTGACACTCGAGGGTCGCCGGGCAGTCGTCTGCATCACGACAGAACGCGCCGACATCGTCCTTTTTGAGCCAGCACCATGGCTCGCCTTCGTGCCAGTCGGTGCTCAAAATGGGCAGCGAAGTCCGAGGGTCACATTTACTCCAGCACACGCCCTGAATGCCGTTCATGAGAGCGCACCCGCCAGAAGTAATTGGTGGCACCTGACACCCGCCCAGCTCCCAATCATCTGGTTGACACTCAAAGTCCGACGGGCAGTCATCCGCATCATTGCAAAAGGCGCCTACATCATCCTTCATGAGCCAGCACCAGGGCTCACCCTCTGACCAATCTCCACCGATTGCCTTGCCGGATACCACGTCACATTTGTTCCAACACACGCCCTGTAAGCCGTTCATAATTGCGCAGCCGTCAGCAGCCGTGGGCTTTGGTCCCACAGACCTGGTTGTAGTGGTAGTGGTGGTTTTAGTAGTTGTAGAGGTGGTAGCAGTAGTAGTGGTGGTGGTGGTGGTAGCGGTGTAGTCCCATGCCGATGAGTAAAAGCTGCTGAATTCGTCATCCAAAAAACGGGTCAGTTCTGGGCTATCCTCAATGTTCCAGGATTCGATGTTATATATGGTCCCTTCAATTAGTCCGTCACTGTCAACAGTGCTCGTCGTAGTTGTTGGGCGAGCAGCACAAGCGGTAATGCTTTCGCAGTGGGCCGTCACTGTCGTGGTGGAATAGGTTGACGCCGGTGTGACCAGCTCACTCGAGATCCATTCCGTACAGGTATCCGCCTCTTCACTCTCGCAGTCCTGATCCTCAGACTTGCAACCCGGGCCAGTGCAGACACCATTAGAGCAACCGGAACCTGAGCACGTCACAACGCGGCAGAGAGGACCGGTGCAGGTCAAGTCGGTCTTGGAGCAGTGAGGGCCCACACAACCCCATGAGATGCACAGGGGACCAAAGCACCGGCCTCTTCCTCCGCCTCCTCCTCCACCACCACCGCCGTCATCGTCGTCTTCATGATTGTCATGGCAGTCATCACCAGTACAGCCGTGATCCTGACAAGGTTTATTGACACAGTGCCCATCTTCGCAGCCATCACCTATGCACGCCGTGGGAATGCAGTCATCTCCTACACAGATCCGGTCCTTGCAGTCCTTTCCGGTACAACCTCTCGCGATGCAGAGAAGACCGGGCTTAACGCACTTTCCATTTACACAGTCCGGGCCAGAGCACTTGACGATGGAGGGAGGGTCGGTATCTAAAGGGTCAATGAAGCTCAAGGAGCTCTCCTTGCCGCAGTCGGATAGGCAAGGTCCACTGCAGAAGCTGGAACATTCATGTCCACAGTCGGCAGTGCATGTCGGGCCAGGAGGGCCACCCTGAGTGAAGGTAACAATCGGATATTTGGTACCACTGGTAGTCCATGGCCATGGTGGAATACTGACTGTGCGGGTGACGGGAGGGTGTGTAACGCCGGTCTGACTCAGTGGGTTAGGGTTATCTGTAACCACAACAGGTGGAATGTTAATGCTAGGAATAAGAGTTCCAGTGCTGGAAGTAACCGCGCTACTAATGTTCCAGTTATGATAGTTGATTGTATTCGTAGTAATGGGTGCCAAAGAGATAGTAGTGGTCACAATGTATCGCGTAATTGTGGAGGTAGTAGTTGTGATGCTGCCAGAAGTAATTGTTTTAATGGTGCTCCACGCTATCTCGAGGGAGGTTGGATACCCGCCACCCAGATCAATAGTAGTTGGGGTTTTGAGAACAGACTTAGGGAAGATAATGCTGACTGGAGCAATGGCAGTAACAGTCGGCGAAGTATCTAGGACGTCCTGGCCCGCGTGGAGCAGACCAGTGCCATCACTGCCTCCCTCGGCATTGGCGCCGCCCATGCTCGCATCGTCTGCACTCATGCTGTTAGGGTTCGTGAGAGACCCTGGGCCACCGAGATCTATAGCCCAGCTAAACAGCCCTCCCAGGCATCTGCTATTGGCGAAATCTGCCTTTTGTTTGAGGGTACGGCTGTTATCAAATGAAACCCTAGATACGGTACACCGCAAGTTAGAAAATTTGATGGTAGTTAAGAAAAAAAAAGAGTATAGAGTTCTTACCATTGATTTCCGCTCCAGGTCATCCAATTCACGGCAGCAGTCTCGTCATATTTCAACTCGATTGAGTAGTCATCGATGATACGACTGATCTCATAATCAGACAGGAAGCCGCTCGTACCTGTGCACTCACCCGCATCGGCGCCCCCAGCAGCACCGTTACCAGTATAAAAGTCACAGCCAGGTTTGCTGCAATTACGATCGGCCAAGGTGAAACCGCGGCCGTAGAATCCTAAGCCCAGGAGGACCTTGCCTGGCTTGATGTCATTGCGCCATAAGAGGTCAAGCCCTCCGGAAATTTCTCTAGAGGTCTTAGATCTCTGTTGTTACATACTATAGCCAAGCGAAGTACCTGTCAGGTTTGTGTGAGGATTGACAACCGAGCTTGTCCATTCACTCTGACCATCCCAGGTTCCGTGGATGTCGTAGGCCATGAAATTGAACCAGTCAACATATTGCTCCATGCCCTTGAGATCGAACCCCTTCAAGTACCCTGTTAGACATTGTTAGCGTGTGCCATGGGCATATGAGATGACTACTGGGATACTCACAGTACGAGGATGGCAGGGTGACTGTCAGTCCGTATTTCTCTCCCAGCTTCTCCTTCAGCTCAGAAAGGAAGGTGACCAGGTTCTTGGTATCTCCTGCCGCACCACCGCGATCGTCGGCAGCAGGATATTCCCAATCAATATCAATTCTATCAAAGTCGTACTGAGACATCATACTCAAGGCGGACTCAATGAAGGCCTTGCGGGTGCCAGGGGAGCGCACCATATTGGAGAAAAAACTTTTCCTCCAACATCCCAACCCCCGACAGATATGTACACTTTTAGCGAAGGCTTCTTCTTCTTCAAAGCGCTGAACTTGGCCCAGTAGTCCTTATCATTGTCCGTGGTGGTGGTAAGTGTGGAATCAGAGGGGTCAATCCCGGCGAATGAATAGTAAAGATGCTGGTAAAAGTCGTCAGTTAGGTTTGTCTGTTTCGCAAAAAGAGCAATGAAAAAGTCGAACATACAGTCCAAGGGCTGACATTGATATTCTCTGGCAGAACAACATCGCACGAGCGCTGGGAGCTCCATCCCTCATAGTAGCCAATGTAGATGGCTTCGTTTGATGCCCCGGAGCAGGATCTAATATGGTGATCATATCAGAGACACATGAAATAGAACAGCCACTAAAAGGAGAGCTCAAACGTACGGTTGATTGACAGGTTCACATCCACTCTGACATTTACCTCCGCAAAACTCTTCAGTAGTACCGCAGAATCTAATTATAATTAGCAGGTCATGTCAGTGCTGGTCAAGTATCATACCCAAACTCGGAGCAGCAGACGTTCAACGGACACTTTGTTCCCGAAGTTGCCGCATACTCTATCGTATTGTCAGTAGGTAAGGTCTATGGCGCACATCGCCTGGTTTGGCCACTCACTGCCACACTCGGCAACTGCATCACAGGATGATATGCAGACGTCGTCATCGCAGAAGTCAGGGCCAAAGCCACAGTAGCCTTCTTTTGAACAGCATCCTGTATCGCAATCGTCCGTCTTTGAGCATGTTCCCACTCCAGCTATTCCAGCTTGCGCGGAGGGAATCAAGCCCAGGCCAGTCAAAAGCAGCCATCCAGCTATTGTTGGACGTTTCATAGCCTCCAGACTCTTTGTACAGCCACAATTGGAGAATTTGACTTATCCTGAGGACCCGGACTGGGAAGATGTACCTGGGGAGTCTCTTATACCCGAAGTATCTACTTGTATTATCGATTGATACAGCACGACGTAATAGTCACGGGCTACGA
Source organism: Aspergillus conjunctus (assembly GCA_027569095.1). NCBI lineage: Eukaryota > Fungi > Ascomycota > Eurotiomycetes > Eurotiales > Aspergillaceae > Aspergillus > Aspergillus conjunctus. The sequence continues at coordinate 35,331 of JAPDEL010000126.1, forward strand.
GCTGCAGCTCCAATACCCACTCAATATTGTCATTGCGAAATCCAGGAGTTATTCCATAGCCCGAATCCCTTCACCTCCTTGTACGGCACGCGCATCACCCAACAGAATTGACGCTGACCGATTGGCTTAATATCCCGTCGTAATGTTGGCTATGACAAGGTATTGCGTACCCCCACCAACTTAGTTGCCGTAGCATTTCTAGTTTGGAGTGAAATGGGTGGTGAGGATGTCACCAGGCACTACTACTCGTAGTATTATTGCCGGCAGGAAGAACTGTCCGGGCCCAGGTCGGTTCTTGGCGTGTCAAAGGTACCCAATTAAAGTCCTCTATTAAGCCAGAACAGCGCGCTTAAAGCCCATGTTGTGACATCTATACCTTAGCCTCATGCCGGCGACTGGATGCTGATCGGGGAAACCCACCACGGGACGCGAAGCACGCTCGGTATCTCAGACTCAGCACTACCTTCAAGGATCCGGTTAGTGCATGTATTTGCCTTATCTGGCTATACGCGCACAAATCAACGCCGATCATTCTACTACGGTGAGGCTCCGAGGATCCGCTAGGATCGAAGACCCTGCTCTTTCATTTTTGTAGAGGTTCATCCCTCGTAAAAGCGCATCAGGTAACTAACCCGGTTCTATCACGCAGTTCGTCCGGGATGAGTGGTGGCTAGTGATTTTGGGCCATGTAAGAGAGCATGTGAATATCAGAGGAAGAGAAAAAGACAAGTACTTTACAGGACGGGTTTTTCATGTAAAGCAAAATACAAAGGGAGAGTATCGCCGTAGAGATTAAGGGCACTGCATGCTCCCGATAGTATTTAATTAGCCTTCGTCGGCCTATATACCTGTGTGCTGAATCCCACCCCCATCGCAGGTTATCCCCTCATCTAGTCATGAGAGTACACCTTCAATTTCTGTCCGTCATCGGATGGGCTGCAGGAGCACAGGTACTCCTGTGGACCATTTTTGTGCCTTATACGCTGGCATTTCCGTTTCAGTTTGCGGGCGATGTCCCAGAATCAGTTTCTGCTATCAATCATTCCGAAATCCACCACATGCATCTCGTCAAGAGAGATAACCCTCCAATAACATTTGGCTCGACGTGCAGTGACGCCCAGGTAGCCTACATCAAAGAGGAATTTGAAGAGGTTAAGAAATTGGTAAGCATGCTCCGCACTCACCCGGGAAGAGTTTACTGGGGATGGACATTGATAATCGAGACAGTGTAAGGAAGCGTCAGCACAACTCAGATTGCTAAAAGGCATAATCGAGGAAAGAATACAGCCGAAAGACTGGGGAACACGATACGAGGAGAATTCCCGGCTGCTCGGCACCTGGGTAGCCGCATTTGGGAGAATTCAATATCATCGTAGGTCAGGTAGAGGAAGAACGTGGATGGCAACTTTGGGCCATATCAGGGCGATGATAGGTAAGTCTACAAATTCACTTCCTTCGAGGCAGAGCTATATGCGCCAACCCCCAAGACAAGGGATAGATGGGCAGCAGAGCTCAGTCCACAAGCCTACCGGTAATAGTTGCTAATCCGGTGGGGGGGTTTTTTTATCGCAGACGTTTACAATACGATTCATGCCGCAATAAGTCAGGGCACCGTGAATGCAATAATCAATTGCAATGACGAGTTCTTCGAGCGTCTAAAGAATGGTGCCAATGAACCCTGTGAGACATCTTAAAATACCGAATTGAAATATTGCGGGTTTGGGCTAATATCAAACAACATACAGTGGTTTATAAGGACAATCGGGAGGAGGGAGCCAGCAAGAATATTGTTATCCCACGACCACCCGATGGGAGCCTGGATAAAGGTGTCATGTGCTATGAGAATCCAGAGTCTCGAGGATGGAACTTTAAAAATGCGCTCACACAAAAGGAGGAGATTTGCCTCTGCCCCAGGATTTTCAAGGAATCAGAAACGAAAAACAAGATAACCGACTACCCGAATGATCACGCCTCGCTGAGGAACAAAAAGCTCGACGAATTGAAGGAAAGGGCTGTTGGTGGCACCCTTCTTCATGAACTGACTCATACTGAATCTGTTCTGGGTCAAGAAAGAAAAACATGTGAATCCCCTTTTTCAACACAGTAATTTCCTCCAGTTGAGGCTAACGAGTCTCCCTCAGTCGATCAGCCGTACTTCGCCCCAGGGGCTCCAAAGGAAATCGAGAGAGGACACGCGTATGGATGGAATAAGATCAAATTGCTGGGCGGCTTCCACCCGGAGCGTACCTTTAGAAATGCTGGTATGTTATATCCCTTCGCCACGATTTCTGGAACTGGCTGATATGTAGTAGACACGATCGCATATTTTGCTATAGGTATTTACTTTATTCTGGTAACCTGTGATTGATATGCTGACCTCTCGTGCCTTCAAAAGCTATGTATTACAGCAGATGTGACTGGTCAAGGTCTAATATTTGCGAGGATCCCAAACGTACATTCATTCAGGAGAATGGAGATTATGTGCATTTTGAATTCACATAGACAGCCGTGCCTATGCGTCATGATTTGGCAGTGAAAGTGGAGGCCAGCAATTGATTGTTATCACTGCACAATTACTACTAGACCACAAAAAGGTGCCAATGATATCTTGGTGCAGAGTAATGGGATACATGCTAGATCTCAAGTTGAAAATTACCCTGTACAGCAGAATAACGCACTATCGTCCGTACGGTTACAAACCCAGGCTAGTAGCGGTGGTGTAATAGGGGGGTTTAGTATGCCTACCAAATAGTAATAAAGCGTTCCCCGCACTCCAGACCCAAGTTGGTCCCTTCCACCTACCCAAATCATGCCTCGTCTTGACCGATTACCCTCTGAAGTGCTTCTTCTGATCGCTGAAAATTTTGCCAATGAGCAGGATATCAGCGCTGTCGTGCAAACAAACCAGATCCTCTACCACCGCCTACACGGTTTCCTCTGTGAATACAATGTCAAGCATCATCAAGGGGGGGCTCTCTTATGGGCGGCCAGGAATGGCCATACTCATTTAGCCAACCAGCTACTCAACGCCGGCGCGAGCATCGCGGCATTTGAACCCTTGGCCACACCAGAGGAGGATGGACCCACGGACCCACCAGGGGAGGATGAGGCCACGGAGAGTGCCTTGGAAACTAGCAACCCGCTTATAGTTGCCGCCCAGGGTGGCCATCGAGATACCCTTAAGGCCATGCTTTCTGAAACACGGCCGAACCAAGCATGTTCACCTGATCAGCTGCGAGCGGTCTTGCACTGGGCACTTCGTTCACACAGCTACCAGCTGGTGGAGCTGTTGCTCGAGTATAACCCCCCCTTGGACCCTGTCAAGGACAGGGAACCGTCCACTTACTGGGGCAACGGCAACCCTTCTGCCATAAGTGTTGCCGTGGTCTCACACTTCCATGCTGTCATCCCTCTCCTTGTCAAGCATGGGGCTCAGCCAGGCCCGACAGAGATTCCCGGTCCCGTCGAGCGGGCGATACTTAGCGACCAGTTCCAAACGGCCCAGCTTCTCGTGGATCATGGGATCCCACAGATCAGTGATCGGGGTCTCTGCTACGCTGCGGAAAAGAATAACAAGGCTCTCCTGCAGTTTCTTGCGGATCACGGGACCCCCATCGAGTTCTGGGGTCATATGCCCTTATTCAAGGCGATCATGCACGGGCATGACGAGCTGGTCGAATTCCTCATCACACATGGCGCAGACCCGAATTTAACCTGCGAGCTGTATTCTCTTCGTCTTGATGGTTTCACGCACTTGAGCACCATTGGCTTTGCGGTTCTTTTTGAGCACTTGGACATTCTGAAACTTCTCCTCGCAAAGGGCGTTCGACCAGATCTAGATGACTTGCGACTGGCCGAAAAGAGAGGGTACGGTGAGGCGGTTGCCATTTTATCGCAATGCTCCTACGACGAAGTAGACAATAAATATGGCGTTTGGACCCATACCATGATTTACGTACACCAGAGAACCGAGCAGTATCCAGAGGTCAATAATCTAACAATAGGCGATTGGATCTTTGATCCTACCCCATCCGAGGCGGCGAAGAAAAGCTTTCCCGCTGACTTGAGCCTATAATAGCGAGATTGCCCCTATTTCCTTTCACACTGTTGATGCAAAATCTGAATTTGAAGTCAAGTTGTCTTATGTCGGCTTTAGATACTGTAGCCTGCAACGATAGCAAGCTACATATACAATTTTATATTCACTTATTGCACCCAACTAGACTCTAAACTACGGCATTGGCTTTCCGTTGATATATTATATATAACGATGTAGTGAATAAATATTTGGGGGACGGGGAATGTTGTTCTCGTCAATGCGCAATCAGAGGTTGACAGTGATGGGTTCTACTTCAATCATCGATGTGTTAGAGACGCTGATTCAGGGGGTCTTGCACATGTACAAGCTGTGTAGCTGCGATGCCATAAAAATCCTCCAAGCTCGCGTACGTATCACTCGAAATGACAGACTTGGTTGGCCCAGAATGTGCATCCACTACTGGCAGCTGAAGTCGTGATCTCAGCTGCCATGTCTCCATTAGTCTATCGTTTTCCATGCGCTGCAGCAGTGGCTACAGCGACGAGGACTGTGGTCGACAAAAACCGAGTTAGATGAAAAATTACCGAAAGGTATCATCTTATATTGTCAGAATCCTCTTGTCACACGCGTTATATTGCATTAACAGGGCATACCGAGAAAATATCAATCGTTATTTACCTTGGGTATGTATGATCGACCTTGGACCGGACTTCCTCCCCGTGCCCATCACCCTCGGCCACGTCGCGCAGCATAATTAGACCTCATATACTACCGTGATAGGGGACAAGGGGTGGAGTTTCCCTCGCCTCTAGGGACGATCCAGGCGTTTAAAAGCCATTATCCAAACCAGGAAGCAGACTTATCAGGATGGGTGGGGTGGAAATGCCAGTAATTAATAGAACTGGCCATCCACGGTGCTTCAGTAAGATAAGAAATATCCTTAGCAACGAGTCCGTATTTCTATTTATTCTCCCGAGTGGCGCTCACCAGGCGGCCCCACTAAGATCTACCAATTCTACACCTACTCCGGAGTAGTATTTCGCTTGATGTCCTAGAGCCACCGAGATCAAGTCACTTGGTGGTAAAAAGTACGTAGCAGGTGCAAGGCTATAGGTAGGGAGGATCAACGGGACTCCTTTTTTAGGGGACCAGGGTCCTTAGTCCTTACCGATGTCCCCGTGGCTACAGTCAGCCGCGGCGCTGCTGTCCCGCCTCCCCCATGTCATGTCGAGTCACACTTGATCGACGGCCCGTTCAAGGCCTCGAGATGGGGCTTTAAAATTCTTTTCCGGGAGTGACGAACCAGCCGGGACCACACTACAGTATCTTGCTCCCGAGCCGTGTGGCCTTGGCCACTCACGGCTCCACCCTTCTTTATACCCGGACGCAGGGCGCTACATGCACGGGATGCACCCGCTGCTGGCGGAGAGACACACCTGCATTTGAATTCTCGTTCCATTTCGGGCTAGTGCCCATTTTGGCCAGGGATTTTCCAGATCCTCCGTGTATTATGTCGCTCATTTGGAGTCGATCCTGGGGGGGGACGAATCCTCCCCCAGCACAAGCCCAATCAATAATAATCATTCTCCCGGACACCACCTTCCCGACATCGTTCCTACTACACAAGTATCTCATTTTAATTACTCCTTTATTGGTACAGAAATACTAGGTGTAAATTTGAAGGGGGTGGATTTGTAGACAACCGCCGCAGCCTGAGCATAAATGGATATGGCCGAGGATGCTTTGCCATCTGCTCCGTGATCGAGGCTCTAAATCCTCTCGCCAGAATTCTTTCTATCATGGCAAAATTTTATTTTTTGCTGTCAACTTTGATTTTGTGCCCAGACTTTTATTATTACTAAATTTAATCAATACATAATATTCAGCAAATCAAATGAATTCAAAATTCTTGGTATCGGTGGAGAGATGAGCTAATTCATTATCAACACAATATCATCCATCATGATTATTCATTCTCATCCTCATCGATGTATGCTCCTCCAGTTCATCACATGTAGCTAATCCATCTCAACAGTCAAAGTGCAAGTGTATCGTTCGCGGGGCCGGTTAGCCGTGTGGACGGTATGCCGTCGTACCATCCTGATCTTAGAGGACATCTAGATTGATACCAGAGGATCAAATGCTACAAAACAAACGGAGAATGTAGACTGTGCGCCACCTTAATTCGAAAAACGGCCAGCAAAAAGCAAAGCAAATCGACTCGAAGCTAAGATTGATAGCCTCGTGTCGTTGATAGAAGCTGGGCCCCGAACCACGGTGACAAATCCAGCAAGCCTTCCGCCCACAGATACCGTAAATTGTGCTATATCCGTTGGAGCTGACCAAAAACATACTCCTGCCCGAAATTCCGACGACAACTCGGTCTTGAACTGCCTAGAAAAGAACCAAAACAACACTCCAAAGGCTACACCGGCTACCACTGACTCGACACCTTCATCAAACACGGGCGAGTCGTCTCTAATAGAGACAGAGGAATGCCTTACGCATTTCCAGACTGCAAAACTGCAATACTTTCCCTTTGGGTACATCCCATTCACAACCAGGGCCGAGTCTCTTCGGAAGAAGGGGCATTTTCTAAGGCATTCCATCATGGCTATCAGCTCAAAATCATCGGCTCAGAAACAGATTTGGGGCAACAGACTACGACAAACAATAGTCTAGGAGATAGTGATTTGTTCTCAAAAGAGTTCCAAGAGTGGAAAGCCGTTCTTGGTTGCTTCTTGGTGACATCCGTGAACGAGAAGTACTGCTTCTCAAAGGCTACTCCCTTACCAATTTTAAAATCTATTCGTTTCTTCAGAAAATTGATACGCTCCGCTGGATACCGCATCTATCTGAATGTCTCGAGGGGGTTGAAAAACAAGAGGAGTGCCTTAATAATGATATTCAGGTTCAGCAGATGCGGTTACAGCTCATTGTTGAGAAAATTGCTTGCTCGGGATTCCCTACGCAATCACCGTATCGGATGGATAGAAAGAGCAGAAAATCCATCCACCATTTTCTCCGAGTCAGCGCATATTAAAACACTAATATTTAATAATTTCCCGAAAAATAGTATGCCTGTTCCAAAATCCGCTCCTCAAGCGCAGTAACATGAGTGGGTCACTGGACTGGATTCAGGCTCACCACGATCATGACTGCTGTCACACTCGTGGCACTTTTAATGCCGCTGGATACCTTGATTGCGGTAATGGTGAGAAAATATTATGCTGGATACCACGATTGAATCAGTAACTAATTATCTTCATCAAGGTTATTCGTCGAATCACCAGCCAGTTTCATCCTCTCCCCGACATGTGGTATGGAAGTGCGTACCAGCTGGCACAGTATTTCCTCCCGCTGTGTTCAATTAAGCAACTATTTATAGTATCTCCCACTGCGCACCGACCTAATCTCTAACCAGGAGAGCCTACATAAACTTAGATGCCAGGTTCAGAATCCTAGAACTATGTTGAATGCTCACATTAAACGTGCAACAGTGGACATTCATGGGTTTTTTTGGCGGTTTTCGAATTGAGCTCCTTACTTTGTGCCCTCTCCAAGTCATCAAAAATGTTGATTATGGGAAGAGCAATCGCGGGATTGGGAACCGGGAACCTCTGGAATTTTGAACAAGTCTAGGTGTCTCCCGATGTCGGGGAGACCAAGTGTGCCTACCCTATGCCTCTCTTCTCCTTAATGACTGCTAAAAATCTCCAAGCTATTCTGGGTATCGTGATGGGAGGTGAGATTCATCAGGATTCCTTTTGTTGCTGGACCGATATAGTGGATCCTTCCCCTCTCCTTAGTATCGCAAGTCAGGTTGGCTATCTGGGGTATACCTCTACGGGCAGCTATATAAAGAGTGGGAATCATTTTCTCAACCTCTTCCTAAGGTCTGGACCATTGCTGGAAAATGCCTTGAGAAATTAATTAACTAAAGGAGGACAGAATTGAAGTAGTACTCGATAACTTTATGGTTCCTGAGCCTACATTAGCCCTAGCTTAACTATACAGTTTCTACTACCAAACCCCTTCACTTGTTGGGACTCAGTTAAACTTTTCATTCAAAGCAGATAGTATTTTTTTTTCGGTTGGTATAACACGGTGGTAGGACTGAATTTATCCATCCCTATATGGAGTTGTGAGACCTAGTAAAGGGGCCCAGGATAGTTGTAGTTATCCGAACAAACAAGGGATGCCAAACAGAGGCTCGACCCTCAACCGGGATACTTTTTGAGTAAGGATGTCTTTTAGGTCGTTTCAAAACCAGTGCCCATTTGAGTTTAATAAAAATTATTACGTATTATTGACTGTTTGCAATAAAATTTCCTGGAAAGCCAACATACTAGGAACGCGTACCCTTGAATTCCAGTCCAGAAAGCAACGCGTGAGCTGCTGTCTGATTGAGCATTCCTCAGTTTCTCCAGGAGGATAAGATCTCTCCCCAATTCCAATAAGCCCCTCGCTTGTACCTGAAAACACTTGTGACCGAAGAAAGCTGTCCCTATCTCTTCCCCATTTTCCTTTCTCAATCCATCTCTGATCCTTTGTTTGTCAATCAAGTTCTCAGGTACGCAATAAATATATCGCAAAAAATGCATTTCTCTAGTCTCTACGTCGCCGCTCTTGCCCTCTTCTTTCCCCACGTCTACGCCCAATCTGGCCCTCATGGAATTGACTCGGGCAATACCTTCTGTTGGGGCGAATGTGTCTCCGATCTTGCTCAGCTTCCCTGTCCAAAGCCCCAGGTGAGTTTCTTCTTTCTCAGCTATTTCAAAGTACAACAATCGCCAAACCTAATCATTTCCCCTATTTTGAAATATTAGTACCATGTAGATAAGGGCTGCTTCCAGTGCTGCCTGTCAGATGACAACTTGGACGATTTCGAGAGTACCATGCCTGATGACGCTCCTGGTGACCGGCCGGACCATAAATTCGATGCGCGCTTTGCTTGAGTTAGATATGAGAGAGGCACTTCTATCGGTCTAAATGGGGTGTGTCGATGGTAATCATTCAGATCCTCAGATGGTGTATAACTGTTATATGTGTATTGGGAGCTAGGCCTAAATATTACTGGGTTAGAGGGTGGCTCGGGAGAGGATTTGTAAGGCCCAGGAGTTTATGTTGTTTTTTTTCTTCTTTTTTTTCCCTTCCTTCTTTACCATGTTGCAAATTTGGACAGTTTTATGATGTACTATGCCGTGAAATTGTGATGCAAACGATGTCTTGTACTTGGGATATATTCTCAAAAACAAAGCTTAAGGTCATGATGCTCGAATTACAACATATCTCATCGAAAACCGAAACTCGTGACTGATTTCTATCGAATATATTGATTAGTAACTTGTATCTGGGAGGGATGCTCGGTCGAGTTGAAAGTCGGTCAAAGTTTGGTGGAAGAATCAATTGCGGTTTCTACCCAACATCTAGCTGCTTAGCCCTAATCCAACAGAATCTCACATCTTCGGTAACCTGGTAGGTAGAAGAACTTCCTGCTTATTTTGTATAAACTGGAGGAGCTGTTTACGGACTAAGGCGTTGCCCAGAGTCCCATTTAATCCACGAACCCAAAATAAACAAAATTTAAATCCATCTAGGGCCACTGGCCCCTCCTTTTCATCACAACATTAAAGTCAAACTGCGGTACAAACCATCGGTTCTCAACTCTCCAATCGCTTCCAGGATTCTCGAGCTCGATCTGTTGATATTAGATTTTGATTTACCCTGCTTGTAAATACGGTGACGTACCTCATAAGCTTGAAGCAGTGTTGGCACCAGCTTGTAAACCTCCAAATGCGAGATATTCTTCCCAATGCACGATCGATGGCCGTGGCCAAACTACGACTGTTATCCCTGAAACATCTAAATAAATTGATCGTACTTACCGTCAACAGGCTATTCTCCATCTTCTTCACAGCAGCTTCGTCCTTCCCCAGCCATCGTTCGGGGCGCCAGTAGTCGGCATCTGCACCGAATGTCTCTTGGTCACGATGCACCACCCACGCATTCATACCAACAATGGTTCCTTCAGGCAAGAATTCGCCACAGACTTCTACTCCACCCTCAGGGACAATTCTCTCCAGGGGAAGACCAAAGGGTGGGTGGATTCGCCCGGCCTCCTTGATGCAGGCGTCGAGATATGCAAGTTGTCGGCTTTGCTTCCAGGTCACGATGGGGGAAATGGACCCCGCCTTGGCTGCCGTTCGCAGTTCGTCCATCAGTTTGGCCATGCTTTCCGGATTCTTGAGCAGGTAGTAGAAGATTGTCCGGAGCATGATAGCCGTTGTGTCGCTGCCAGCGGTGATGTTTGATTGGGTCCAGGCTAGGAGTGCCCTGGAAATTTTGATCAGATATATATCAGGTCTCTAATCCGAGATTAATTGCCTACCACTGTGGGACGCTCTTATCCTTTGCCATTGCCTCAATGAATCGGGACAAGAAATCCCGGTCATTCAGATTCTTCATCTCCCCGGATGGGCTATTCATCAACTTCATCCGCTCATTCTGCCTGGTGACGGAAAAGTCACCCATCGCAGACCACGAGGCCTTGCGCATTTTAGAAATGAACGGATTCTTAACCCACAGTTCATCGATCCACGGCATTTGCCCGACCTAGAGTACATCTCAGCCTCCTCACGTAGTAGTTAGGCGAATGAATGACAAACCGGAGCCACATATTGGAAATACTTCCAGATATCCCCCATGATGTTATCAATATCTTCACCCTTCTCGAGGAACCCCAGTCGCTGAGAGAAGGTGATCTCTCCAATGACATCAAAGGCAAACATTTGCAACCACATCCCAAAGTCCAGGGGCCGGCTTTCGTTGGCAAATCGGACATCCAGCTGGTCAAAGAAACAGTGGATGGTCTGGTCTACGAACTTTTCGAAAGAGACCAGGTTGCTCATAGAATAAATGCCCGCAATGGGCCTCTTAAGCATGCGGTGGATGTCTTCGTCTTGCGTGGCGAAGAGACCAGGGAGAATCCTACCTTTGGACATCGGGAGGATGACCTGATAGAATTTTGACTACTGTGTGTATTAGTTGCTTCATCTTGATTCATTGGGACATACGGTTACGGATATATTTACTTTCTTGTACTTCCCACTGAAGCCATATATAACAGGGACTTCCTTGGGGTCCGCGATTGAGACCATATTCGGTCCAAAGCGTACCAACTTGCCATACTTTCGGTGCAAGTCGATATGGATATCATGTGCTCGTCTACTCCAAACCCAAGACAAACGTGAAATATCGGAGATCGAAGCTAAGAACGGTCCGGGAATACGGCGTAGCCTGGCGTAAGTAGAGGCGAGGTAGAGGACAAGACCCCCCGCGAAGATCCAGGGCGTATACGCCAGTAGTCCGCTAAATAATCCGACGGGCGCCGAATCCGGCATGATGTTGTGCAATTCTCAAGAGATGATATTTTCAAAGTGGTAATCCTAAATCAGTTTCTTCGTCGATTGGCTTGGGTGGCCGCCCATGATGTAGGGGATGCATTATTGAGGGCCGGAGTACTCAGAACACTGTGCTTCATACTCTGGCCTAGATGGCCATAGGAAATGAAAGGTTCACAATGTCTAGTGGATCTAGATACGGAAGGGACTATTGTAGAAATTGCTTTGACGCTATCCCCGCATATATATATATATATATATTAGACTGAAGTAGAACTTGAGCTTGATAATATCCGCGCAAATCCAAAATGGGAAACACAGCAAGCGGATTTGTGTCTTTCGTCTTGCAGCCTTTGAAGACCCTCGATTTCTAATGTATTATGATCCCTCGCTCGTGTTGTTAGCGTGAAGTTGATTCTGGTACTCCGGTCCACCAACACCGACACAACGTTGCTCCTATCAAAATTCGACACCCCCTCCCGGGAATGTTTAAGGAAAAGCTAATTGTAGCTGAGAAGGAAACCCAGGTAACCTTATTACTCCTCACCCTGAGCGATTTAGAGCAAGCTATATAGATATGTGGAGGCCGTGGAGAGGAGTTAGCCCCGTCGATCCGTTAACCCTGACCCAGTGGTGTTCTCAGCAGGGTTATGTGATCTGGCGAAGACTAACTTTGGCCCCACAATTTGGTGAATGATTTGAATCTGGAGATGTCATGCAGTTAGTCAACAGACCAACGCCGTGAACAGAGGTGTTAATCTCCCCTTCATCAGACTGTATTGATCCCCCAGTAAGCGCCACACTAACGGAAGAGTTGAAAGAGGAGGGGGGGAAGGGGAAATCGCCCATCATCCGTGCCTTGGCGGCGCACAGGAGCAAGTCTCATGATACGTCCATGCTCACCCTCCATCAACCATAATGGTTGTGATTGGGCCTTGACTCCAAGAAGGATGGTCTGGTCGAGAGGACTAGACATGGGTGCCTGGACCCTCAGGCAAGAGCCCCGCGAATCATTCTAGTCCCGAAAAGGAATGGTTCCGTTTATGGGGCCTTTTTTCCTCTTTTTCTCTTTTTCGTTTTTTTTTTTTTCTTGTCGAACGCGCCGAAATAATAACCAGAAAATCGCAGGAGGGGAAAGAAAGGAAAAGCACGAAGGTGGAAGGAAGAAAGAATCTTTTTAGAGGGTCGCCTGATCTCAAGCTTAGCGCTGCCTATATCCCGAGTCTGTCGCGCGAGTCTTTTCGGTTTCTTCTTTGTTCTCCTCCCTTCATCTTATCGCCGTTGGATTTATTTTGAAACAACAACAACAAAGGCGCAGACTTGACGCTCCTTTCGCTCATCCTCTGATCACGTGAAAGAATAGGCAGCGACAGTCGCAGAATCGAGTCCTGTTCCTGATAATTCTCTACTATTGCTTGACTAGCTCATACAACGACTAGCTCCGTGCTGGGGAAACTGATCCTTTTTCTTAACTGGTCGGTCTCACGGGATTTCCGCTGCCAGCCCATACGTGGGCGATATAGTGGGGTTCGTCAAGATGGTGTCGTTTTCATGCGAGGTGAGTTGGTGGACTGATCCCCTCCCCTCTTGCTGCCATATTCCAGATCCGGCTCAAAGAACGAGCAAGACTGACCTCTGAATCGCTCTCGTGGTTTTAGGCCTGCGGTGATGTTCTTACCAAGAAGAAGCTTGATCCCCATCGCAACCAATGTCGCGGCGCATCCTATACCTGCATCGATTGCATGGTGCACTTCCAGGGAACGCAGTACAGATCGCATACGGTACGACTATCACCCTCCCCCTTTGATTTGTTCTTTTTTCGTGTTTCCATCTTGCCCTGTCTCCGGGGTTCAGCCACCCCGCTCGATGGTCTCGGACTGCAGGCCCTGTGGCTAAGGAGGTGACTGCGACATGGCGTTCACATGCTAAGAACGACTCTTCTGCCTTTGAGTGCGCACCTGTTTGTTATCTGGATCGGCGATGCTAACCTGGCTTGCTCATTTAGTCATGTATGAGTGAGGCCCAAAAATACCAAGGCGCGCTTTATAGGGAGAAACCCGCGAAGAACCAACGAAAAGGCAATAACAACAATAATAATACGTCGAAGCCGAACGCCGGCCATCGGGCGCCCTATGTCGAAGATGCACCGGATTCCCAAGTCAACTTGCCACCACCCACGAAGACTGAGAACAAAGACAAATCGGGCAAGGAAGAAAAGGAAAACAACAAACAAGTCAATGTTTTCGACTTCTTAGTTGCTGAGAATACGCCAAACGCGTCAAAGGTCTCCCTTGAGCGGCCGAAGGAGCAGATGAAAATGGTGGACCACGCCCCGTCAGTCTTCGAGCCCAGTACAGCTTTGACTCGCGTCGATACCACTGAGGGGGAAGACGAGGGCAAGTCTTATGATGTTGCCTATGAGGAAAATGGGTATTCTTATGGCGCTGGCCCCATACAACCGGACATGTACCCCAACAAGACTGCCGCTGTCTCCATGGAATTCATGACTCCTGCGCCCAAGAAGAAGAAGGACCGGCTGCGACGCCAGTCACCTCCGGCTAGTCAGGCTAGTGCGGCCACGAGCGACAAGAAGAGGAAGCGCCGGATTGAGGACCATGATATGGAAGATGTGGACAGCCCGATGATGGAGGCACCGTCCAGCGTTGTTAACCATCCCGGCACGCCCATGCTGACCCATTCCGGACTCACTGGCGGCCTGAATCGCATGCTTCGATCACCGTCGTTGGACAATGATGACTTGTCTGACAACCCTCGCCGGCGCTATCAGGATCCCTCCTCACCTCTTAAACGTTCACGCCGTGATGAGAAGGAAGGTCATGGCGACCCTGGTCTTGGGATATCAATCAAGAGCCGCGCCGAACGCCTCGTCTCCTCCATGTTCGGCGGCTCTTCCGTTTCTGGAAGCAGCAATAACGACCCTCCATTGAAGACGCACACCCGCCCGCGTCGACGAAGCTCCTCCCCGGAAGGCCGCTCACCACCTCCAATTGAAATTCGCCGGTCCAAGAAAACTGGCAAGGTTCGCAGCGCATCCAACGGCGAGGCGGTTCCGGCCGACCCGCGCAAGACCAAGCGCAAGAGCAGCGCACAAACAGACGGCGACCGACCATCGCGACGCCTTAAGCAAATCGAATATCCTGATTCTCTCAAGGGTGAAGGTAACAATGAGATGGTAGTCTACCGACAGGAGAATGTCCCCGACCAACTGCAGCGGCAGATGGCGACCCACTTCCTGTCTCTAGTGACCAAGGGGCCAGAGAGCGGACGAGGGTTTTCTGTCAACAAGGTGCTGAAGCGGTTCCACCGAGACTTTACGGATGAGTTCGACGGCGAGCGCGGACGTGGCCAAGGCCGCAGCCGCGCGGATCGCGAACGAAGAATGGAAGATGAGAAGGATCTATGGAAAACCCTGCGACTGAAACAGAACGAGCGGGGAGAGATTGTGGTATTCTTCTAATGATGCTGATGATTCATAACAATACTTAACTACTTGCATGGCCTTGACTGGAGATGGGGGTGCGGTTCTCTACCCGGTTTTGTTTATTCTTGATTACTCTTATATTGTTTCTGTTTCCTTGGTGGACTTCATAGCGATGATTGAACTTTCTTTTTTTTTTTTTTTTTTTTTTTTTTTGCATATTATTATTATTATTTTTAAATTTGCATATTCATTTTTCTAGGCCGTTCAACCGGAGTACCAATAGTAAAAACACAACCCTAGGTTATCGACGGGCTGTGGTAGTAATGATCCGGATTTAGGGGTTATGAACCTTCTGATTATGATGACATTTTGGCTTTGAGGAAATAGGCCTGATCTTTTTTATCATCATTTCCATGTTCTCGGCCAAAAACTCAGAACTAGTGCTGACATTAGACGATTTCTTCGTCGGCGTCTAGAGATGCAAAGCTTTGGATGGATCACCTTCTCTGAGGAGGTATCTCTCTTGTCGGTTCTCTAGCCACTTCAAATAACAATACAATCGTACAACTTCCACCAAGGGGAAAGGATCACGCAGTCAATCGTTTTCGTCGCGCAATGCACAATGAATGCCCATCGGGTTCTATCTCGTCCGAGATAATATAGGGAAAAAGTAGGAGGGGATTAAGGCGGTGCCTCTGACTGAGTGATGTCATGGCATAGAATTGTTTATCGGGCACCGTCCGGGCGTCGATATTAATTATTTTAATAAGACCAGGCAGACTCTCAATATCAACTCCAAGGATCGAAATAGCTTTAAGGATATATAAGATCTACGCTAACGGATTAGCGGCCGTCCTCACAGTCCCCGCCACTGATCTGAGGTTCTGGAAACGGCGGACTAGCGCCCGCTAGGCCAGCGCAACACGAGCAATCCTTGTCGGAAATAATGGAGATTTGATGGATATAACACAATATCCATTGCCACCCATCTCCTCAAGATCAGTATGACATGGTGGCTGTATCTCAAGATCCAAAGAATGAGTGCCCGGGAGAAAGGTGTATAAATACTTCAATCAACCCAAGTCAAGATGGCATGAATATAGATCATCACATCCAAATCAATTGCTAGCTTCCCACTATTCATACACTCATCAAGCCCCCTCCAAAGAAATCATCTGAAAATGGCATTCGACCCTGAGGCTGTCTGGTTTAGTATGCACATCCCATCTTGGGTGCCCGAACTTCGCTAACCCTGTATCTAGTTACCGGGTGCTCCTCTGGCCTCGGACAATCCTTCGCCAAGGAAGTATACAACTCTGGCTACCGCATCGTCGCAACTGCCCGCTCGCCAGCTTCGCTCTCGTATCTTCCTGATGGCCCCAAGGTCCTCAAACTCAGTCTGGACGTCACCTCCCCGGAGAGCATCGACGCCGCGTTCACCGCGGCCGTGGACCGATTCGGCCAGATCGATGTGGTGATTAACAACGCAGGATACGGCCTCAGAGGCGACATGGAGGCTGTCCACGACGACCTCGCCCGAAAGCAAGTCGAAACCAACTTCTGGGGCCCCGTAGAGGTCACTCGTCGCGCTCTGCCTATTCTGCGCGAGGTCAACTCCCCCGGAAAGGGCGGAACGATTGTCCAGGTGTCGTCTATGGGTGGTTGGCTGGGGTTCCCGGGGAATGCATTCTACCATGCCAGGTAAAGACCTACCTACCCATTCGTATCCAATTGATTTTGGGGTGTTCTGTCTACTAGGCTAGGATAGGTTGCTGATTGCTTGTTGCAGTAAATTCGCCCTTGAGGGATTCACCGAGTCCGTCGCGCGCGAGATGGACCCGAGCTGGAACATCAAGTTCCTTATTGTCGTACCGGGGGGCGTAAAGACCAACTTTGCCTCGACCAGCATGAAGGCCACACCGCGGCACCCGGCTTATGATACCGAGACAAGCCCCCATACACACATCCTGAAATATGTGGCCGATCCCCGCTCCCAGGACACCTGGAGTGACCCGGAAACTTGCGCCAAGTTGCTCGTGAACACGATCGTTTCTCAAAAGGAGCGACCGATGCCGCAGCGCTTGCTCATGGGGGCGGAGACCATCCCTCTGATCAAGGGCGATGTCGAGAGGACGTTGAAGGAGATTGAGGAGTGGAGGGCAGAGACGGAGAAGTGCTCGCCGGGTGGTGGAGCGACGATACGGGTCTAGTCGACTCGCTCGGGGAGGGCAAAGGGTGTATTTCGAGTACTGAGACAATAATATAAATAAATGTAACCAAAAGATTCCTTTAAAATCTCGGTAAATCGAAGGACAAGAGATTGATGCCTGAGATGCGTGGCAGCCAAGGAGATTCGCCGCCTCAGGCAAACAACC
This sequence comes from Aspergillus conjunctus, assembly GCA_027569095.1. Taxonomy (NCBI): domain Eukaryota; kingdom Fungi; phylum Ascomycota; class Eurotiomycetes; order Eurotiales; family Aspergillaceae; genus Aspergillus; species Aspergillus conjunctus. The sequence goes on from JAPDEL010000126.1 coordinate 52,590, forward strand.
TAACCCCGTGTTCGTGTCGTTCGTGCAATAACAAGAATTCATCACAAATACAGGTCGAGAACTCGAAGCTGAAATACCGAGCACGTCAAGATTCGGTCAGGATGCCACCCAAACAAGCGCAAGAGTGCCCCCACCAGTCCATCAGCTACACTCCCTCCCCGCACGCGGCCCAAGTCAAATACAAACAACCCAGCCTACGAGAGCGCCAGGCTGCATCAAAGCCCACGCCGTCATCAAAGCCGCCACCGGCCGTCTCAAGGTCAGACTTGGAGAACTTCCCTGCTCCCTTGATTCTACCCGGAGACGACCTCGCCCTGGACCCGGACTACCCACCTCAATGTTTCCAGGAGTGGCACGACGAGGAAGAACGCAACCATGTGGCCCCCCGAAAGCGATGCCTCTACGTGGTACCACCGCCTGCTGTGCAAGAGGACTTTCCAGTGGTAGAGTCATGGACGAAGCCACTGACGAGCAGTTCCAGTTCCGGCCCTGAAGTACTGCCCAACCCCAAGGCCCAGGATGTCCTGGACTACGTGGGTGCCTTCTACCACGGGCTACCCGTGAAGCGTCTGAGCCTCTCCAACTGGGGCTTCTCGCCGTGGGAAGAAGGGAAAGTTTCTTCATCATCAAAGGGTAGGAGAATCCGGGCTATCGGGCTAAACGCAAAAAGGGAGTGCATTCGAATTCGGGCCCGGACCTGTCCGGACAAATTGTATCCGTACCAGCTAAACCTCGACGACCTCCTCGATGCCGCAATCAGCATTCTTCCGAGCGATGCCTACGCACTGTGTATGCTCGTCGATCACGATCTGTACGAGGATGAGGATGACACGTTCGTCTGCGGGCGAGCATACGGGGGCAGCCGTGTCGCTGTCGTATCCACCGCCCGCTACAATCCGATCCTCGATACCGTCCAATCCGTCGAGCGCCAGCACGCCTGGCCGGCATCACACTGCAAGTCGTACATCGAGTCTACCTGCCGGTCATCCAAAGGTGTCTCCAAAAGGCAAAAGACGTCTCAGTCCCATACGAATCCGACCGCACCGCTAGAAGCGGCCCTCGCCGCATTCACCAATCTCTCATCACCATCATCATCTGTCAGCGACTCATCCCCATCAGTAGTTCTCTCCGCGCTATGGCTGGCGAGAATGTGCCGCACCGTGAGCCACGAGCTCGGCCATTGCTTCGGGATAGACCACTGCACGTACTACGCCTGTATCATGCAGGGCAGCGCCTCGCTTTCCGAGGACACTCGACAGCCGCCGTACCTGTGTCCTGTGGATCTGGCAAAGGTGCTGTACTCGACCGGGTCGACGGCCGAGAATCGATACAGGGCTTTGCTGGGATACTGCGAGAGATCTGGGGTCAAGGAGTTGCCTCATTTTTCTGCCTTTGCGGCATGGCTCCGGGTGTCTCTTGCTCTTGATGGGGTTTAGCCTTGGATCAATAGAAGCTCGCCTGGTCGTTTGATAAGGAACAGTTACAACGAAACATCCTCGGCTGATTTTCTTTTTAACTCCGAGCCACGACTATATATAGGGTGTCCTCACTGGGATTAGGAAGGATTATCATCTGGATATGACAATTGTAATTTGTGGTTCTAATGCACGTCCAAGGAGGAATCGCTTGGAATGTGAAATTATTATAATTTACATACGGTTGAATATATTTACCCATGTACAGTTATAACCTCAATACTCTTTCGGATCAAAGTGGGTTAACCTTATCGAGGTACTTTGTGTAAGAGCCCTAAGTCGTATGCACAACGGAACATAGGCTCATTAATAAGGACCTAGTCGAAAAGTCCCCAGTATATATATACCAAGGGCCCGCTATTCTAGAATGGGCATGTCGGGATTATAGCGTATGTTCGGGATAGGTTATTTATTTCCTTTGCTTTGACGGCGCGCGACCGAGGTCGGCGCAAGTGTAGGACAAGGGAGGCTTCCAGAGCAAACTCGGGCTGTAGCAGCATACACGCCCTCGCCGATTGGACAATATGTCAATGAAAAACGTGTCTCATGGAGGTCGTGAAGGGTCCGGGGAAATCGAAGTGCGAGCTCTACGGTGTTCTGATAAGCTTAGGCTGTCCATGGAAATCGCACCCCATGGATACCGTGGCTGCTCTCGTCGACTGACCGGCGCGGCGTGCGTCAGGTCCCCGGTGATGTGCTCGGGATTGACGAAATTCGGGAACTCTTGTTCGGTTGACATCGAGTCGGGACAGGGGGGGCTGACGATTGAGACCAGTTTTCTCAACACTCCAAACTCCAGTTTGAGTTTGATGCTGTATACTGTCGCCTTGAAGGTAGTCTGAAGATACCAGAGACCGCAATATTCCAACACGAGCAGCGCGACGTCCATGAGGATGATGATGAGATTGATTGTAATGAGTTCATACAGGACTCGAGTCCGGTGCGCATTCTTCTCCGGGCGCAGCCGCAGGAGCTTGGAGGTCTCCCAGATGTAGATTGTCGAGATAACGATTTCCTGCGCGCAGAACCAGGCTACCTGCAGACGTTCCATGACATTGTAACCGCGGATGACTGGGGTGGTTCGGATGTATACGGTAGAGAAGGTAAGGATGGTGGTTGGGATGAGGAGAATGATTGCGTCGATAATAATCATGTACAACACCGTGCGGAGTAGCGTCTGGTTTTGCACCACCAGGTGTAGCCGGGAGTAGAGCACGACCGACTGTCCGGGAACCATGAAGTAAAATCCAATTGTCGAGATCGTCACGGCAAGCCAGATAGGACCAATGGCGAAGAATTCCATGAGGTAGCCGATCGCATGGGGGATGACCCCAAGCACCGCCGAAAGCAACATGGTCCAGAAGTATAACCCCCGATAGCGGGTAAAGGTGAGGAAGATGAGGACGACGAGTTCGACGGCATTGTATAACGCGAGTGAGGTGAAAACCACCACGACAATCTTGACCGGAACGCTATTTCCCTGGTAACCTCCAATGAGGCCGTTCGGAGGATGCGAGAGGCTGTCCAACATGGCGATAGACCGTGTCAGTCGCCTGGAGGTCGACGAGGTGCCGACTCGCAGTCAACGGGGGGGAGGGTTCTCTTGATATTACACTGAAAGAGGATACTCCATTTCAGGGCCAGCGACCAGGGTGGCTAATAATCATCTTGAGCTTCATCACAGGCGTCGTTTCCAGCGGGGGGCCACGAGGGGACAAGATTTTCAAATGCCACGTGAGAACCTTACTTCGCATTGCCTTTGGGTTCCTTCCAAGGAAGTGCCACGCCTCCGCTGCCTCAACCCTGGAATGATTTCCAATCGCCCAGAGGCCAATGGTGGCAAACAGTGCCGTCCTCGGAGAAAGAACAGAAGGCTTTTTCCTGGTGGGTGGCGAAAACAAACGAGGAGGGCAGCGGGAGTCCGTGGCTTTTTAACTCGGACGATGCACGGGTGAACGGAGGGACCGGCTAAGTGGCCTCGAAAAGGGGCGGGGAAAAGGCTCGAGGACACGGCGAGTGGTCGAGTCGAGTGACTTGAGTGACTTGAGTCTGACGTGTGCAACTCATCCTCGAGATCCATGACATGCATGAACTCTCTCAACTCAACTTGCCGAAGAGTTTGGGGAAACCGTGCGTGCTTTTTGCCTGCTTCGGGAATTAGCGCGAACTCAAGTTGATCCGGAGACTTTATTCTCCGCATTCCGCGGGGTCACATGCAGAATATGCGGAAATAATGCACCTGACATCCTAATGCAACTGATATAGGGTTGGCGGATATATCTGGATCCACGGCAGACTTTACCCGTCCACTCGGCAAATTCAAGATCCTCTGATCCTGGCAATAACTGAAGGACTAATCGCAAGTATGGTGAACTGCACTAGCAAGAAACCACTCATTGCCATGCCCACCGTTGACTCCGAATACACTCCTGACAGCAATCGGGCCAACTCCGACCTGTCAATATTAGCCGGACTGCCCACTTTCCCCCACCTCCACACTGCGCCGGTTGCTCTTTAAAGCACCTCGTCCCATGGCCATAGTTGCCGCTCCCACGCGTCAACAAAAATAATCTCAACGTTGATCCTTCCTCCCAGCTACATCATGTCTAAGCCAGCTGTCGGATTCGTGGGCCTCGGAGCCATGGGCTTCGGCATGGCCACCCACCTCGTCGGGGAGGGCTACCCTGTGCACGGCTTTGATGTCTTCCCAGCTTCGGTGCAGCGCTTCCAGGCCGCTGGCGGCATTCCCGCTGCTTCCCTGCGCGAGTCTGCTGAGGGAAAGGACTTTTACGTGTGTATGGTTGCGAATGCTCCCCAGGTCCAATCTGTACTATTTGGCGATGATGGTATTGTCCAAGGTATGTGTTGACCCCGTACCCCCCACCCCTTTGATGAGAATATGCGTTAACCAACAGCTCTGTATGGTAGCCCTGCCTCAAAATGCGGTCCTGATGCTCTGCTCGACTGTCTCTGCCTCATACGCTCAGTCCGTAGCCGCTGAACTTCAGACCCTCGGCCGTGGTGACATTCGTTTCGTTGACAGCCCCGTCTCGGGGGGTGCAAAGCGCGCAGCCGATGGAACGCTCTCCATCATGGCTGGTGCCCCCGAGGAAGCCCTCCAAGCTGCCCGTGATATTCTCCAAGAGATGTCAGCAGAGGGTAAGCTATATCTGGTGCCCGGCGGGATCGGGGCCGGTAGCAATATGAAGATGGTGCATCAGGTCCTTGCGGCCATTCACATTCTAGGCAGCAGTGAGGCCATGGGTTTCGCCGCTCAGCTCGGTCTCGATGCTCGCTCAACAGCCGAGAAGATCATTGGCTCGGACGGGTGGACGTGGATGCACGAGAACCGGTTCCCGCGCATGGCGGAGGAGGACTGGAATCCTGGTGCCAGTGCGCTGACCATCATCCTGAAGGATGCCGTATGTCCCCTCTGCAGATATTTCTTGTTGGTTTTGCTAATTAACCACGCTCTAGGGAATCATCACGTCTTCCGCCCGCCAGCACCGCTTCCCTACCCCTCTCTGCTCCACCGCCGAACAGACATACATTGCCGGTCTCGTCCAAGGCTGGGGTGCCAAGGATGACTCCTGCATGATCCGCCACTACTACTCCAAGCCCCTGGCCGAGATAACTCCTTCCACTGACCCCGAGGCTGCGACAGAGCTGGTTCTCGAGCTAATGTATGGTGTCAACCTGGTCGCAGCTGCCGAGGCCATCTCGTTCGCCCGATACCTCAATGTAGACCTGAAACAATTCCACGGCCTGGTCGCGGAGGCGGCTGGATCAAGCAAGGTCTTCATCCAGCAGGGACTGGACATGATCGAGGGGCGCATTGGTGACAAGGCTCCGGCTGGCACTCCAACTATCGACGACGCTGCGGCCAAGCTGGAGGCTGTAGTACAAAAGGCGCGCGATCTGCACTGCCCACTGCCCCTCGGCAATGCAGCTTTGAGCATGCTGTATATGGCTCGCCGACACGGGCTGGGAGGACTAAGCAGGACGAGTGTGATCAATGTTTACGGACGGCAGTGATCAGTTTAGTATTTTAGCGACGACAGTGTATGATTGGAATTTATCCGCAATAATATCCGTTTCTCTAACATCTCATTACATTCTATGCCGTACCACGCCCGCAGCCCATGTCCTGCTGCTTCCTAGTTACTCCAAAGCAGTATTAGTAGCTAGACTTAAGAGCGACCAACTAGAAAGCACTAATTTTCAATGGAGACAACCAGGAACCTGATCCTGGAGTGGGGTTGACGTCAATCGGACCAACTCCGGTGTGGAGGAAAACAAAGTGGGGGACCAACGGAGAGGAGGGACTATACCAGGATCAACAGTTATATAACAGCGCACTATGCCCCTCACTCATCCGCCTCTCTCCTCCAACCCCTTAATATATCCTTTTATAAACCCCCTGGGAAAAAAAAAGAAAGAGAGAGAGAGAGAGAGAGAGACAGAAACGATAACCATGCCTCTCACAACCCCCAACAAAGCCCTCGACATCCTCAACCATGCCGCCGCCAACAAATACGGCGTCCCAGCCATGTGCTGCTACAACGTCGAGGGCATCCTCGCCACCGTCCGCGCCGCCGAAGCCAAACGCTCCCCGGCCATGATCCTCCTCTTCCCCTGGGCAGTGCACTACGCCGACGGAATCCTCGTCCACGCCGCCGCCGAAGCCGCGCGCAACGCCTCCGTTCCGGTCTCCGTGCACATGGACCACGCCCAAACACCCGAGATCATCCGGCACGCCGCGGACCTGGGCGGCTTCGACAGCATCATGGTCGACATGTCGCACTACGAGAAGGCAGAGAACCTTGCGCTGACCCGGGAGCTGGTCGCGTACTGCCACGCGCGGGGCATCGCCACGGAGGCCGAGCCGGGCCGGATCGAGGGCGGGGAGGACGGCGTGGCGGATACGGCGGATCTAGAGGGGCTGCTGACGACGCCCGAGGAGAGCGAGGAGTTTGTGGCGACGGGGATTGACTGGCTGGCGCCGGCGTTTGGGAATGTGCATGGGGAATATGGGCCGAGGGGGATCCAGTTGGAGTATGATCGGTTGCAGAGCATTCAGGACAAGGTGGGGGATCGGGTCAAGCTGGTGCTGCACGGGGCGGATCCGTTCACGAAGGAGATTTTCCAGCAGTGTATTGATTGCGGGGTGAGCAAGGTGAATATCAACAAGGTGCTCAATAATGAGTATGTGCGGGTGCAACAGGAGAAGGCCGGGAGGGTGCCCTTGACGGCGCTGTTGGAGGAGGCGACGAATGAGATGCAGAAAGCGGTGGAGAGGTGTTGTGATATGCTGGGGTCAAGTGGGAGATATCCTTGATTCCTTTTGTCTTTTTGTGTCTAGACGTTTAGTATAGCCATTGTTATGGAATGAATGTTTTCTGTCTCATCTGTCCATCCAGCAGTGAGACGAAGGAGTAAGGGGGTATCCACAGCCTCTTCCAACGTCCATGAATGGTAACGGACCAAGTCCGGCCTCGGTCATTCCCCGGATTATTACTGATACTTCTACGTAGCTTAATTTGAGCCCATAAAACTGCCCCGTAGTCGCCTCGGGGGCTTCCCGGGCTCCAGCATCGCAGTCTTCTCCGAGGTGGAGCCGAACCGCAGCAGCTTTCGGTTAAATCTTCTTTCCTGAATCTTGACGCCGATGATATTGTATACCGCCTTACGCCCCTAATGCCTGGATTGTGATTATATTACATCTCTCGATAAACGCTAGTACGGCATGGCGACTATGCCACGCATCGTTGTACGCCGCACTCAACGTCAGTTGCCCCTTCCAGGTCCCCAGGAACAACCCCAATCCCGCCCCCAGCTCCTCACCGGTCACCCACGGGTTATCGAGCTCGAATAGACCGTGGTTAGGTGAGACAACCGTGTCCAGTGTGCCCATGCTGGAAACTGAAACCGACGGCGCCTCGTTGGGTTTGGGTAACGGTGGTGTTTTATTATCCGACGGGTATGGGATTGTTCCCATCGCCCAATACGACGGGACCATGTTGATGTGTTCGGTGTCGTTGCGAGTTTGTAGGTAGAATTTTCGTACGGCGCCTGCGATCCGCATGAATTCTTGCCTGCGTTGCACGCTGCTGTCTGCATTGCTATCTGGTGAGTCGAACATTGACCCGGGCACCTTCAGGTCAACCACCAGACACCTTCCTGATACAGAATGATACGCCGAAACCGCGTGGGCCGGGGTGCTGTAGGGTTGGACGCAATGGGGTCTTTCGTTGACGAGGCTGTAGCTGATGTATCGCACCATCCGGGAGCTGCGGCCTCGTCTCTGGATGTCCCGCAGGACGACGGCAATCGCGGTGTGGTAGGCGTGCGTCACGCTCAGCCCCAGTACCTTGCAGGCCTTGAGTAAGCGCTGTGTCTGCTCGGTTGAGAGTGTAATAGCGGCTCGCTGGTGTTTGCCAGGACTGGTGCGGCCTCTACGGAACGGCATCGTGGCAATCTCAACATTTCTCTTGAGGTCCGCGTTGTGAGCGATGGTTCTCTCCAGACGCGCTTGCCGCTCTGGGGTCAAGACAGTCGGGATGCCAGCTGCCACGTGGAGGGGGGGACTCAGGTTCTTCCATTCATCGCCAAATACAGGTAGTGAATACTCAGCTCCGTAGTCCAAGGCGTGGGCGGCGTGACGGAACAGATTATTGAAGAGAAGCAAGGTGCCAATCCCGTCCACTACATTATGGTGGCAGCGCAGGACCAGGTCGGCTTTGACTTGGCCGCGCGAAGGCATCAATGGCCGGATCAAAAATAATGTTGGAGTCGGGGGCACTGGGGGATCTGAATTACACCACTGAAGTCCCGACAGACTGGTGGCAACAACGCGAAAGGTAGAATCCAACCAGGCCTGCTGGGACTCTGGACCCTGGAATGTCTCGTAAATCTTGCGACATCTCTTCAACTCCGGGCAGAACTCGACCCTTGAACCGACTGTGGGGTGATCATAGCGCATCCGGAGCCAGGCCTTGCGCAGTGCATCTTCCACTTCTTGGTTGCTTCCCGGGGCAGCAAATGAGATATACCCGGTGATAGCAAAAAAACACCGGCCGCTCGCTTCATGTGACTTGGCAAGTGATGTATAGAACTGCTCGACCTCATCAATGTCACGCTCCCATCGACCAGGCCGGACCTCAGTCCAGTTGAAGTCAGGGACCTCAATCGATCCCATATTGAGCAATTGTATCCTATCCTCTCAAGTCGTGCCCCGTTGCTGAAGCTCGTGTATTTTTGGGGAATTAATGGTAAGATCTCATTTCCGACGGTGAATCCAGGATGAGGCGGATTCAACCTTCGAGATCACCTCCAACTATAACTGTTCACATGAGCCCGCAGGTCTTGGAGCAGGTTTTTTCAATTGAAAGGATTCTTCTGATTTCCTGAAAGGGTTGAGGTGGTTCGGGCCGTGTGCCCGTTCCCAATGCGGTTGACTTGGGATGTCCCCCGCCGGATCAGTATCTCCTGGAGGAGGCCAACTCCGATCGGGAGGGAAAGATCACTGAGCCGTTGGGGCCGTCCGATGGGGGGGCATCCCAGAACCAACCTAGCCTGGTTGAATGGAGGAGTTTAGACGGGATTGGGGAGCATCGAGGTGTCGGTGGCGTCCAGTCGCCGCGTGTGTTTAGGGCAGTGTTCGGCTGAACTTCGGTTGTCTGCTGACTCAGCGCCTTCCTATCGGGGAGGTTCCGCAGCAAAGCTTCCCAGTCGGGGAAGTAGCACGTGACATGTAGCAAGCCAGTGACCGCCTATGCGGTGAACATCATACTGCCTGAAGAATATGCGGAGTTTTCTCGATGGAGTTGGCAGATCGCTCCTGGAGACAAGCACCTCTTCCCCTCAACGACAGGATTCGGTTTGTCTGTCTGGTCCACGGAGCGTGTATGATGGATGCTCCAGAATGCCTTTGATACTATCCAGGGCACAAGGACCGTATAGGTTAAAATATGTGACCAACTTTCTCCGACACAGCTTATCCTCCCATCAAGCGTTATGTCTTAACCAACGCGTATTGCGCTCCCGGGTAGCTGGTTCCAGGTTTCTGGGGAGTGACTCTAAGGTAAGTAGTGGTCCTATAGAGAAACCTGGCTTGCTATTTCTAACCCGATGCCAAGAGTGCTTCCGCCGGCCAGGACCTGTTGCGAGCATCCCCGTCTGTCGATGACATCCGTCTGAAGACCGAGTTTGAGGAGAATAAAGATATCCGAGACTATTTGCGAAAATGGCAAGAGTTGAATCCAAATCATCTGGACCCGATCCGTGGGCCGGAAACCTCAAACTCTCTAGAACCGTCAGAGCCTTGGATTGGGAATATGTTAAATGACACCCAAGAAGTATGCAGTATAGGAGGCGATGCAGTGCAGGGAACAGATGAGGGCATGTCCGATTTTGTCCACATTGCCGACGAGGGTGAGGGCATAGGTGAATATCTCGAACCAGGGGATCTGGTTGCCCTTTCATCGTATGCAAAGCACTCATTCCTCACTGCCTGGAGACTGTCTAACCTTGTTTCTTTCGTACAGCTCCGATGGTATCCTGAGGTTTGCCATTTACGTGCGGTCAGTCTTCAAACAGCAGCAGTTTTACACAGAGCGAGGAAAATGGCGGATTGCCTTCCCAAGAGATCTCGACTTTGTGGTCAAGGGTTTTGCGTCCCCCGAGTCGGTTGAATCTCTCCATCCATATTTCCCCCAGTCGATCGCCGAAATGAGTCCAGAGATGCAGTCGGCTATTGAAGGCGGAGTGCCTCGAGTGGTAGGAGCTTCACTCGTGCGAATGATGAACAGTTTCGACGCCCAGGTTCAGGAGCTGTATCAAAAGAATCCCATTCGTCTGGACAGGATCCATGAAATTGTGGCCGATGAGGAGGAGGAATTGGAGTTTACCCTGGAAGAACTGGCCTGCCAGGCATTGGAAATTGAGCGGGATCAATTAAACGATGTTATCTTGTATGCAGTCCACCAGGCCGTTCGGCGGAATTCCTTCATAATGGAGAGTGACCAGAGCTCCCTCTTCACGAATCACTACGTGGTCAAGCCCCTACGCACGGCTACCGTCTTGGAAACAGTCACCACATGGGTACATGAGCACCAAGACTTGCTTGTCAAAGCTATGACTGGAAAAGATGCTTCTGGCCTCAAGGACCACCCTTTGCATCAATTCGTTCAAAAGGCACAGCGTCTCGTTCGTCTCAGTCGCAAAGTGCGCTCTCCTACGACCATGGCTAGTGTTGGTCCGACTGCTCAGCGATTTCGTCCGGGGCAAGACGGTAAACCTATGGTGTACCGTGAGATGTTAACAGAGAATTTTAACTCCAACGACTGCACAATTATCCAGTTCCTCCAGTTGTGGTGCATTCCACCAAGAAGGATGACCTCCGGCACCTTGAGATCGGCAGGCTCACATATTATGCGTGCAACGGGAATGTATGCTGCCCTACAGCTAACTGCAGGATCTGCACCAATGTTCCTGCAAGAGCTTGGGGTGTTTTTTCCCTGGGAGAACCTACGGCTGCTTGATCCGGACTTAGCCCTCCCCGGTCATGGCGTCTCCCCCCGTTCTGATTACATGTGGGCGGAAGTCCAAGCAGCATGTAACGAGCGCGAGAAAGATGGGCTCAGAGACAAGATGCAGAGCATGCGGACCGACTGGCGCGACTTAACGGTATACTGTGTTGACAATGCCGACGCCGAGGAAATCGATGATGGAGTTTCTTTGGAGCCTGTACCGGGATCGAATGACACCTTCTGGATTCGCGTGCACATTGCCAACCCATCTGCATTTCTCGATTCTGAGGACTCGATCATGAAATATGCCGAATCGCGTCAGCAGACGTTGTACGTCCCCGAGCGGACATACCCTATGCTTCCGAGCTCCCTAACCCAAAAGCACTTCAGCTTGGCCCCTGGTCGTCCTACGCTTACATTCAGCGCCAAAATGAACCTTGAGGGCGAGGTCTTGGACACCGATATCAAAAACGGTATAGCCAGGAACGTCGTCTATCTCACACACGACAAATTGCGCAGCCTCTTCGAGCCCGAGCTGGACAATTCTCTTCCAGCATTAACCGTGGGAGGAGAATTCATCAACCCTCAATCCTCTCGGAAGGGCCTACAGGAAACTCTCACCCCCGAAGATGAGAGCACTTTCCAAACACTGCGCAAGCTTATGCTCGCATTCCGCGAACACCGTCGCAAAAACGGTGCCATGGAATGGCCTCCCCCAATCAATACCCCTGTCTCCATCAGCGTCGGGACAGCTCCGCTCCAACCATCCAATCTTGAGGTCACCACCGGCCGCTACATCCTCGGCGATCCCATCATCCAGCTCCGTCCGCAGGCCATCAACCCGCATGAAATCCCCGACCTCACCAAATCCAACCTCATCGCAACCATCATGAACCTGGCCTGTTGGGTCTCCGCGAAATGGTGCGCCGCGCGCAACATCCCCGTTGTCTACGACGGCACCTACTACCACCCGGAATACCCACACCTCACCAACGAAAACATCTCCTCCTACGGCGGTGACACCTGGCTCCAACTCGGCGCTCCCAAGGGCGTATCCTCCTCGCATCCCATCCCCCATATCCCCCTGGGTCTAGACACATACGTCAAGTCCACCAGCCCGCTGCGCCGCTACACCGACCTTCTCGCCCACCAGCAGATCGAAGCCGCGTTGCGGTTCGAAAAGAGCCAAAACCGCCACCTCGACGCAACCGATCTAGCCGACGCCGCCCACCTACCCTTCACCCACGACGACGTAGAGACTTACATCACCCAGTCCCGGTGGAAACGCAACCGCCTCCGCAACTGCGACCAGGGCTCGAAGCAGTTCTGGGCATGCATGCTGCTCTTCCGCGCATTCTACTTTGCCGAGTGTGAGTTACCGAGCACGTTTGAGTGCTTGGTCCACAAGCCACACAGCCAGACCTCTCTAGGCGGGACGCAGCTTGGACAAGGATTCTCGGGAGTGATTACATCGTTGGGTGTGAGGTGTCATGTTTCTACGCCGCCGGAGATGGAGAATGTGAATATTCTTAGCGTGCTAGAGGCGAAGATTACCTGCGTGGATTTGTCCCAGATGGTCGTTGCAATGGAGGCGATCAGGGTGGTAAAACCCTATGAGCGGGTTGGGGAGTGGAAGTGATTATCCTCCTCCTTGGACCTAGCTTCGGTATATATAATGTATAGTAGACACCGGAATTGTATCATATTGAGTACCATAGAAAATCTCTCATTTCATCATCTCCAATACACCCCCAGCACCCCTAAGAGGATGATTAGTCGTACATGTGTACACATCTACCACAGCTACTGCTGCAAGAAAACAAGAATAGAACAGCTATCCCCAATCACGCTACTCTAGCCCATGACAGCACCGCCGTCACTGTGCCAGAAACTCAAAATTAGCCATACTAGGATCAAGAAGATTCTCATCCAACCCAAACCCATACGTTCCAACCATATCATAGATCAGATCCGGCGGGGGGAAACCCTGCGCCATCGCATTCGTGCCCCCAGGCACATCCATCCCGGCCCGATCGCCCGCCGCTCCTCCCCCGGGGGCCCCCGTCGACGCATCCCACAAGTCAAACCGTTCCAGCATCTTGCCGAGTCCACGGGCAATATGCCTGGTCAGATGTCTCTCGCCCGCAGAGACACAGTTCAACAGTTCAATGACCCGCTCGACAAGGCCCCGCACCTGGCGGCTGTCGAGGCTCAGGTACGCCGAGTTCCAGTTCACGGCGACCTTGAGCAGGAAGACGGCGGAGAAGGTGACCATCGTGTGGGTGAAGATGGGGACCCCGACGATTGCATCCCGGATGTCTTGTTCCTCGAGAACCATGTTCAGACATGCCATGGCGGAGGAGATGGCGATGTTGGCGGACTCTTTGCGGTCCATGGAGAAAACGGGGGTATTGGAGGGGGACAAGGCGCGGAGGGAGAGAGAGTTGAGTTGGAATTTGGCGAAATGGTAGTGTAGCACGACGCCCTTTGAGGGGTAGGTTCGGACGTAGGGGCTATCGGCTGGTGGCCGGGACAAATAAAGAAGGATTAGCTTGGAAAATACTAAAAAAAAAAAAAAACGAGGGAGAAAGGAAGGAGGAAATTGAATATGCTGGTTCCAGTCACGACTTACCAGATCGGGGCTGCCAGAGGAGTCGCCACTGGTCGATTGCCACATTATACACCCGCAATTGACCAAAATCCTCTTCCGTCAGGGCCTGCTCGGTGTCACTTCCAAACATCCGATAGGCCTCCGTGAGAATCATGAAAAGCGCAACCTGCGCTATGAGTCGGATGTCCCCCGGGATAACCATTGGTGACTGGAGGAAGGTTTCGTAGTTCTTGATGGCCAAATCCTCATGGATCACGGGAGGCCGGCCATATGCGATACTGAAATGGTGGTCGCACACGTAGAGCAGATACCAAAGCTGCGCCCGCTCATACTGATCACTGTGCCCGCGGATCATCTTTTGATAGCTCTGGTGGAGGCCGAGCTCGGTGGCGATTCGCACCGCATGACCGGAGAGCTTCCAACTCAGCTCAGAGAGCCAGAACGCTCCAATGCAGAGCGCACGCACGTCATCCAGTGTGTGTGCCCGTGTCAGAGACATGCTTGACACGAGCGACACATACTCGCTGTAGCACCGGTTCAGCGTATCCGTGCGATTGGGGATATGAAGGGCGGCGACAGTTAGAATGGCAGCCACGAGTAAAGTCGAAGCCCGTCGCACCGACGTCAAATCGCGGTAGACCAGGATTATCCCGCCCCAAAGGAGCTGGTTCATCGTTCGACTAAAATACGCGAATAGTTCCTCGGCTTCGTGCAGCAAAATCACCCCCCGGGAGAGAAAGTCCTCCTCCAGCAGGGTCGACTTGGGTTGTTCGATGGGATTGTTCCGTAGGTTTCGTAGCTTAGTGACCTCGTATAAACTGCGCATTGGTGCTGGTACCAGCTCCCTGTCCTGTAATTCCAGCTCCTGTGAAGGCTCCCGGGTGACCACCAGTCCGGGTTCATCAGGCTTAACTTCGGGCGGCGACTCGGCGAAGGCAGAGTGGCGGCCGACAGCGTATGCACCTGGACTCGGGCCGTTTCGGTTATCTCCCGCGGGATAAGTGGAAAGCTCTGGCAATCCACCCTGCCTCAGGAGATGCGACACAGCTGCCTGAAGCTGACTCATCGTCGCTGAGGCCTGGGACTTCCATCTGGACATGAAATGTCAGAAACAACGATTTCTTGAGCAATGCGATAGCCACAGACGTGGTTACCATCATCTAGGTAGTCTGAGGAGCCACTCACATTCCATCGTCATCGACAAATTTCTGAGAGAAGTCATTCACGACACACTTGATCCCACTTCGCACACATTTCGTGCAGCTGGATTCGCCCGGTTTGAACTCGCAGCGGATTTTATGACGCTTGCACTCGGCGCCTAGAAAATGCACGAATTTAGTCTTCGGTTTCCGTTTCTCCGCGTTGGGGGTTGTGTTGTGGCTCATCATTCAATTCATCAGGAACACTCACACGCGCGAGCTTTCGAAATCTTGGGGGGAGGAGCTCGCCCATCCGAGACAATGGAAGGCCGACGGGCCTGAGGCCGACCCTCGAGGCCAGCATCAAACGAGGAACGCTTCATGATTATAGTGGGGATGCGAGAGATCGGGGATTCTCCGGCATGATGCAGCAAGCTGTTGCTTGCGACGTTGGATGGCCAAGATCGGCGAAATGCACGAGACCGCGGCGATCCTGCGACTCGCTGCGTATTTTTAGTCAATCTTCAGGTCGCCCTTACTGGTGATGGCCCAGAGACGAATGGCGGCAGGGAGGAGAAAAGATGAAAACGAGATGGAAAAGCATCTGAATGGGGAGTGTGGGAGACTTGGCGGCGGCTCGGGGTTCCGGGGACTTCGCTACTTTACTACGAGGGAATGTGCGATAATCCATGACATTGACAGGGGCCTCTTTGTCGGGATTACCGTCTAGATCTCCAGCTTCTATCTATCTACTGTCAATAGAGAATGTTAACAGCTATCGCTTTCAACGTCGTTATTCTACAGCTCGCGCCCCGGCCCAAGTCCGGACGAGCAGAACCTCGGACTTGATGCGACCGACAAGAGAGAGAGAGAGACTGAGCCTGAGGCAGAAACACCCCGCCGGAGCCAGACACAGGATTGGGTCACGTGATGTGGCCTTGACGGGGAGAGAGACAGCCGTCCAGGGGATTTCAACTGCTTATCCTGGGGGTAGGTTAGTGAAGGGCCTCCTATCTGTGGGTATATCTCTCCTAAGTTGGTGAGAATAGCTGTCGATAGGTAAACGAGGCAGTCCTGGACTGCAGCCAATCACAAACCGTGGATGGCGGGAGAATATTAATCAGCCCATGCGATCACGTGGTCAGGGCCTGCGTGTCTTTTTCTTTGTTTCCTTCTGGCGTCAAGAATAGTAATCATCAGGGACCGACCTCCAACTCTCGAACGAGCAGGCTGAGACTCCTATCACAGCTGCCTACATACAGTCAGCCTTTCGGTGTGGTTAATATCCAACTTATCCTTCTTGTTTATCCTCATATCAGCCGTCGTCTCATCTTGGGCGCCGTCTCTACCGCCAAGAGCCCAGCGAAATGGCACCGGTTGGCCTTTTGGCTCGCCTGAAGAACCTCTACTCCAGACAAGACGGTAGGTCCTAATCCACGGACGATGTACCTTGTCTGCTCTAACTCCAGTATTAGATGAGCCGGCCATTTCGGCCCAGGCGACAGCTGGAATATCAGTAGGTTTTCCTAGCGCGTCCCTAGTGCATCTATACAATAGCACTATCATTCCTTGACAGCAAAAACAAGCAATTCTGGGGGGGGGGGGGGGGGGGGGGGGGGGGGGGGGGGGGGGGGGGGGGGGGGGGGGGGGGGGGGGGGGGGGGGGGGGGGGGGGGGGGGGGGGGGGGGGGGGGGGGGGGGGGGGGGGGGGGGGGGG